>JANHZU010004010.1:48435-58632 GCA_032468055.1 Acrochordus granulatus
GGAGAGAGAAGGGAGGGAGGGGAAGGCCAACAAGGGAGAGGACCAGCCCCAGTTAAGGAAACCTCTTGGAGGGGGAACGTGGTTGGTGGCCAGCAGGCAGGCGAGATGGACCAGGAGCCTGACAGAACATGGAGAAAGAAGAGGGGAGAAGGTGCCAGGACAGGGTAGCCTCAAAGGTGGCAACAAGGGGACCGGAGCCCAGTGGCGTCAGGGCAGACGGGGAGGAGGCGGGCGAGGCCTCTCCTCCCAAGACAGGCCGAAGGCGGGTCACACCTTGTCCAGCAGAGACCGCTGGCAATAGAGCAACCGCTTGGGCGTGCCGTAGCGCCTGAAGATGAGGATGGCGACGCCCACGGCGCAGATCAAGAGCAGCAGCAGGACAGGGACCACCACCGCGGCTGCGTTCAGCCCCGCCTCCTCGGCACTGTCCACCTCGATGATGATCACTTCCTCTCCCTCACGGCGGTCATCGGAGCTGCAGCCCATCCAGTCTCGGAGCACCGACTTGGGGTAACCTGGTTCCACCTTGAGCTTCTCATTATTAAACTTCCAGTAGCGATCTCCCTTGTAGAAGTAGGTGAAAGCTGTCGAGGGAAAAACGGCGAGAAAGGAGAGGCGGAAGAGTGAGAACGGTGCGGGACGTTATGTGGGAAACGCTGGCGGCCATTTTGAACTGCTGGATGAAGCTGGTGGTCCCCCCCCCGTTTCTTTCTCCAAACGATCACCTCAGAATCGATTTGGGAGGCCAGAAGGAGAATCACAGGGTTTGAATAAAATTCGGAATCCCGTATTTAATTCCAGGCATTTTTTAAAAAATGACAGTGATCTTACCCTCTGTGGATAAAATAAAGCTTCCAAAGTGAGTATTACTTGGAAACGGTTTGAAAAAAAATATTCAGCATGAAACTAATTTTCGCTGATTTTTCAATGGGAAAAATGAAAAAAAAAATTATTCTGAATGCCCAAAAGCCTTTGGATGCCTCGACTTTCACTTCATGTGAGAAACCTGCAGGATATATTCCGGCTTCAAGGGAACAAAAAAGGAAGCCTGGATTGTCAACGCATATTTTAAGTAATTCCGATGGTACTTAAGGTAAACTTCCAAATTTGGGTTAGAAAAGAAGAAGGATTTTTCTTCTTCCAGAAAGGAAAATGATTAATATCGTCGTAAGTCAGCCCATGAATGAATAATCATTAGTAATCGACCTTAGTGAATTGTGTTATGCAGGGACACGCTAATTCATTCCTGAGAGACACCAGAAATTTTTCACCACAGAGGAATAATTTCTATTAGCCTCCCATCCAGCAGATCTTCCTATTGATAAATGCAGAATGGAGAGGAATTAGCTGTGAGTTTGCAGCTCTTAAAGGCACGTTCAAAGATGCAGGCAGAACATTGGGTTTGCTCACCTTAAAAAGAGGGAATTTACAGGGGATCATTTCTGTTTTTGTGGATTTCATTGCTTTGATTTGAGACCATAAAAACGTAATCCAGTTAAATTGCGTTCATTGGATTTGGCTAAACTCATTCTGATTTTCATCCTGGCTCAGCCCATTTCTGGAAAGGGTCCTCCCCACCGTCTCACACCAGGTAGAAACCAAGGACAGCCTTTTGGCTTGAAAGAGGAAATGAATTTATTCTCTGTTGCTGGGCGAATGGGAGGAGAACCAGGGAGTTCAAAGTATAAGGAAGGAAATTCAGGCTAAACATCACAATTTCCCGATCATATGAGCTATTTGACAGTGGAACGGCTTGCCACATGAGGTGATGGGTTCTCCCATCTTTGGGGATCTTCAAGCAGACTGGTCTTCCATGAAACAGCACAGACCAGGGATTTTGACTAGATGGCCTCTGAAGTCCCTTCCAACTCAACAGTTCTTTGAAAAAATATGTGGTCCAAAATGATCCAGGGTCCTGACAGAAGAGGTAGCAAGGAATACTTTCTGAAATCATGAGGCTGGCTAACACTGGAGTAGAAACAGAATGTCCTGGATTAAAATCTTGAGTTGTCCATGGGGCTCCCTGGCAAATTTTGGGCTTTCAATCAAACCTACCTCTCAGGGTGGTTGTAGGGATTCCTGACGTTTGGCTAAAAATAGTTCTTGTGCTGAGTAAATCCAGATACTAGAACCAACCTACCCTACCTTCAGAGCCTCATTTGTCTCTTGATCAGTGTTTCTCAATTTCATAAACTTAAGATAAGTTGATTTCCACTCCCAGAATTCCCTAGCCAGCCTGCTGGTTAAGGAATTCTGGGAGTTGAAGTCCACGCATCTTAAAGTTGCTGAGGTTGAAAAACACTGCTCTAGATCACTTAGCTGTGCAAACCCATCAACCCACCTTTCCCAATCAACCATGTTGTGTTGGGCAACACATACAACAATCAACCATGTTGTGTTGGGCAACACATACAACAATCAACCAGGTTGTGTTGGGCAACACATACAACAATCAACCAGATTGTGTTAGGCAACACATACAACAATCAACCAGGTTGTGTTGGGCAACACATCCAACATTCAACCATGTTGTGTTGGGCAACACATCACCCACTGAACATGGCTGATGGGAATGTTTACAATAGGGTGCCACTCTGCAAAAAAAGGAGATAGTGGGAACACAACGAATGGTGGAAAAGCAGTTTCTTTTCGGCATCCTTGCGAAGGGATCTGAATCATCTCTACCCCTTTCCTGCTTTTTGTGTCTTACCTTCATCACTTCCCATAAATGCACCCCGGGGTGATTCAGGAATTCCTCCCCAGACATCAATGTTCTTGGGGTAGTCCGCATCAACCAACCGGGTCTCTTCATTGAAGCGATAATATCTGCATTGTGAAAAGAGAACATTGGGGTCTATTGCAGAAGGGAAGGGACCAAAAATCTGTAACCACACACTTCATAAAACCCATCAAGATGATGTGTGGACCACTAACTTAGTGTTTAGAAAGGACTATGTACAGGTAGTCTTCAACTTACAACCATTTGTGTAATGACTGAAGTCACAACAGTGTTGAAAAAAGTGATTTATGACTGGTCCTCACATTACATCCGTTGCAGCATCCTCATGTCTAGCTGCACTGTTCCTGGGTCATATGATCACCATTTATAACTTTCCCAGGGGGCTTCCAAAAGTAAATGAGGTAACCTAAATTTGTTTAAAAACTGCAGTCATTTGTTTAATAACTACAGGAAGAAAGGTTGTAAAATCAGGCATGATTCCACTAAGGACCCCATGGCTTAGACAGAGAAGTTCTAATCCCAACTGTGGTTGTAAGTCAAGGACTGGCTGTAAATTCACAGAGGAGATATGTCTATCAGAAATCATTTAGATGGGAATCCATGCTAGGATTGCATGAACCGAACTTTTTTGCAAACATTTGTCTGGCTTATCACCTCTGGAGAAACAGGGCAGTTCTTTATTCATCTCAAAGAAGTTTCATATTTGCCATATAACACCGATAATACTATTATAACCAAGCCAAATTATTTGTAGCAAACCAGCCACTCAACTGTTTCTATAAGACTCCAAAAATATTGATCAGGGTCCAAATTTATCACACAGTCTCATCAACTTGTTCCCTTCCCATAAATCAGACTCTCGTGATATTATCCCTTCAATCAGAGGGGCCATTATTTTAAAAAATATCAATTATAGTCCTTTTAGTTGCCAAGACAGACTTGGAAATCTCATACCGGAGTCTTAGCATCTCTAAAAATGGAAAATAAGTTGCTTTCAGGGGTATCCAGCCTTGGCACCTTTAAGATGTGTGGACTTCAACTCGCAGAATTCCTCAGCCAGAAACATTTCTAACTATCATACGCTAGAAACAAAACATTATTTCCTATCTTTCACAATTCAAAGCTTACTCTGCATTTCCAGATATTCTTCTTGATCAGAAGCCCATCTCACCACTAAGAAGTGATAGCAACAGGCTGATTTTTTTTCTCCCCTTATCCCACCCATAACAACTGCCTGGAGACCAGGTAGTCATTGCATATGTTGGGCAGAAGTAGGAAGAACTAGTCCAGAACTGAACAGGCAGAGTTTTGAACACCTTTTTGGGGCTGGGGAACATTCAATAGGAGACCAACAGGAAATCCCAGAAGGCAACATGGTTGTCAAGCTTGACTCTGAAGATGGAAACCGGTTACCCATACACGGAGATACTTCCTAATTCAGATAGAGGTGGAAATAATATAAATAGTTCCCCAACTCACTTATTTCCCCGGAAGAAGTACGTTTTTCCACTCGGCATCCAGAAAAGTGCAGCATCAATTCGATCCGTGGGAAGCCTCCTTCCTAACTCCTTGATATGTTTGGGGTATCCAGGTTCCAAGTTGGCTTCGTTGAAAACCCAATGCTTGTCACCTGCAAGAAGGCAACCAGCCATGCTAATTCTCCCTCCTAGTCTTGAGATAAATCCAAAGCAGTTGACCCTCCGATTCACTTAACATCAAACTCAATGAAGTCCACCATACCCTGGTTTTATGTCATTGGATGTTCATTTGATTATTTCAAACCATTTGGTAGTGAGAGCTGGCCTCATTTATGCCTCTTGCATTTCTCTTTTTTTCGATTTATAGATAATCCAGGTGGAACCACGCAGATTAAAAGCTGAGGCACACCAACTACACCATGGTGCAAAGACTATGCTAGTCTATGATGGTAATAAAGGTCTGATTTGATTTGGCTTGTCAGGTTCAAGAGAAAAGGGCCCTCAACTGATCCTTCACCAGTCTGGACCCCAACATTATTCTAATGTTGTGTTCCCAAATAAGTCTTCTCCAGATGTCCTGGATTACAATTCCCATCCTGCCTAGCCGGTGCACCCACCAGCTGCAGGAGCTGGAAGCTTTGAAATGGATTGTCCATTAGGAGCACATCAAAATACACTTCAACTAGGTGTACCACTGAAGCACAAATTTGACTTGGCCATCCTATAAATTTTGCCTGGAGTCAAGCTGATGATCTATAACTGATGTGCAGTTCACACAGTCATGGAGCCCAGGCTACTGTATCTCGGCATTATTTCAGCTTGGCATTATTCAGCTTGGCATTATTCAGCTCGGCATTATTCCAGCTTGGTTTGGAAAAACCAGGAAAGCTTTTGGAGGATGGACGAAAGGATTTTAAATTTATTTAATTTTTTATTTCTTCATTTAAATGTTTACTGTACACTGCCCAGAGTCCCTCTTTGAGGGAGATTGGCGGTTCAGAAATGTGAAAAATAAATAACTAAAATTGTTTCTTTACACTCCATGTTGGCCATTCTTGGTCAGACATCATGCCCTCCTGACACAAAACATAATTCACTAACCTTTGAAAAAGACAAATTTTCCATCTTTCCTCTCATATGCAGTGTTGATCGTTGAGGGAAGACCGACCCAGAATTGGCCGATAGGGAGAGGATAGCCATCTATCACACGGTTATTGCGTACCCGCCAAAACCATTTATCCTGGAAAATGTTAATTTTTACGTCTGTATCCAACTGTGTTAATTACATGGAAATCTGTGCTAGATTGCTGGCAGAATCTATTTTTTCCAGACACAGAATTCAAAATGTTGCCCAATGCAGAATGGCAGAGTTTATTTCAAAACCCACCCAACATCCTTCCTCTCTGCTTTGCACTTTTAAATCCCTCCAAACATCTTACCTTAAAGACAAACATCTCACCCCGGAGTACTGCAATGGTGTCAAACCGTCCATCACAGATATTGGGGCCATATGTTGGGTTCTTGGGGGGCCTGTGAGGGTTTCGGGGCTTTGGAGTAGTCCGGGGGATCGGTGGGGGTTTGGTGGGGTGGCCGATTTCAGATCCTGGAAAGAAGGAAGGAAAGAGTTGGTCTTAAGCTTAATCTTAACTCCAAAATCTGACATGGCTGATGGGCTAGAAACTTCTGTAACTTGTTGTCCTCCACATGCGTAGGGCTTCAATCTTCTACTCCAAAATCCAGCCAGGCCCATAGGCCATCAGCTGAGAAAGATGGGAGTTACCTCCATCACAGGTTAGGTTCTAGAGTGAGGAGGAGTTGGGAAACTCAGCAAAGCATGGTCAGATCTCCCTCTAGAAAGGATTAAAATCAAATCTCTCCATTCCAGGATATTCTTGAATTGAGAAAGAACAAAAGACAATTTTGGAATTGGTGTACAGGGAAGCAGCAAGAAAAAGATAAGATCTAGTGAAGAATTTTAGACCAAACTAGTTTAGGTCTATTTCCTTCTCTCTTTCTTATGTCACAGATTGGATTTCTTTACTGTTTTCCTAAGCTCTGTGTAGCACTGCTTCCCTCAAAAGAATACCCCAACGGTCTGTAGGTACGAATCTATATATTTATGTAAATAGATGCCTGACCAACTGGGTGATGTTTTTTTATTTTATTCACACCTGCCAACAGTAAGTAGAAAGAAAGTACCCCTAATTCTAACAGAGCACCTTGCCACCCCAGTAGCTCTGAGCAAAGCAGGGGAACCAAAGCTCTTCATCATGAATGGTGGAAGTAGACCACCATTATGGCCACCAGCTTCTTGGGAAGACTGCCATTGGTAGCACTGCCTTCCCTCTGGACCACGCTTGGTGGCCTCCATACTTGTTAGAGATGTCTATTGGAGATGTCAAAGAAGGAGAAGAGCAAAACATGAAGCTGATTCAAGGATCAGGCAATCGCTGTGGGATTGCACACTCATACCATAGAGCTGTTGTATGCCCCGCCGGTCATCTTCTGGCAACTGGAAGTTCTCCGTGTCCATCCACTGGTAGAAAGGGGCCATGATGGCAGAAGGATCATTTGAATGTTCTAATCCCAGGGCATGACCCAACTCATGGACAGCGACCAAGAAAATGTCATTTCCTGCAAAGCAGAGAGCAGGAAATTAACTCATTTCAGAGGATGCTGATGAAAACCATACCTCATCCTTCAACTGTTGCAACTGCTTTAACCCGGAGGAACCGCAGAAGAGAGATATTTCTTTACAACAGGAACAGAACTACGTAGCTCAACAAAATATGGGGATGTGGAGGATGGATCCTCTTCTACGGGATCCCCACTTCTGAACTACAAAAAGTCTCACACTTTTTTGGGAAAGGGAAATAAAGGAACTGAGAACATGATCAAAGAGAGTTGGGGAAGTGGAAAAGAGAAGCAATGATCTGTGTCCCGAGCGAGTGAATAGCAGAGATGGGATTAACCACAAATGTATCACTGTCTGTGATTAATTTGCTCAATCTCTCTGGCTTCCAGATTCCTCTAAAGGTCACGGTCTCTATCCCACCCCTCAATCTGCCACAACAAGGCTGCCTGTCAATTCCGCCCTCACCATTGAGGTCATCGTTACGAGATGTCCAAGGCTCGGCTGCATCAAAGTGAGTGTCACCTCCAATGTGGGGCCCAGGGAAGTAGGCATGGGCCAAGAAGCCGCCTTCACCATCAAAGGGGGTACTGTCCCCATGGAAGCCATCCGCAAAGAAGATCATGATGTCCGCCTGCGGTTCACGGCCCTCGCGCACAGCTGAGTAAGGCACCTCGCGGAAGTGCAGCGGCGTCACCGACTGCCAGACACGGAAGGCCCGTCGGATGGCAGCAAAGGTGGCCTGTTCACCAACCTTGGGTGTGTAGTTCTGGATGCTGCAATGGAGCCAAAAGATGAGGTCCCAAAGCCTTAGTTGAGTCCACCACACTGTCTCACATCAAGCAGGATGTGTACACCAGGTTTACTCCACACAACAACCTTTTAATTTGCTTAACGGAAGGACAACTCGTCCACTGCAAAGACCCTTGATAACCCCACCATCGCTTCTTCCAGCCTAATGTTCGCTGGACATGCCAGGACTTCAGTTCCCAGAATTGCCAACTAGTGTCCCATAAATGTATAGAAAGGAAGGGCGGAAGGGGCTTCAGAGATCTTCTAGTCTAGCCTACTACTCAGGTTAGAAATCCATGTTTCTGCAGTTGTGGTTGCACAACTCAGGTGAACAATGCTGCTGAGATATGTCTCATAGATTAAGCAAATCACTGATTCCTGCCGCAATCAATTGTTCTACCTTCTCAATGATAACACAAGGTCTTCCTCTATTCTCAGTCTTATTATTGATTCTCCAGCTTATTTAACATCTTTGGTTCTCAGTTTCAACATCTCTAGAAGTTAATGAGGAAGAAACAAGAAATCTTCTAGAAAACCTGAGAATCTGGTCTTGTAACTGTAAGATCTAGTACAGTGTTTCACTTTAAGATGTATGGACTTCCATTCTCAGAATTGCCCAGCCAAAATAGTTTTCTTTTTTAAGGTCTCTAGTCCTCATGTTTGTGCCAAAAGACGTTAAAAATAATTTTGCTGTTTGGGGTGGGAGGAATTAGGTCTATTGAGCAATGAGATTTCAAATTAACTTTTGTTTCCAATCTTGCTTTTTAGCTTCTTTCTCTTCTTGCCCCTTATCCAGAATTTAACAAATATAGCAACAGCTCCCATCTCACCAGAAGCTAAGATCTGAATGTTGCCACTTGAGTCCCTGGATCGCGTAGCGTCTGCGTCTCACATTAGCTTTGATTTCTGCTCCAAATTTATCCGGGACACCACAGCGAGGCCTTTTCATAGCCCTAAGAGAAGAAAGAGACATTTAAGGGGCAGAAAACACATCCCTGCTTAGAAGTGTGCAGGGAGTGGATTATTGGTTCCTGAATGCTCTTTTGCACCCCTCCGAGGTCTTTCAGGTCACAATTGCTGAAAAGTAAGCTAATTTCCCACTTTGAAGTAATGGACAGAAGGAATTTGATGGCAGTACCTAACCAACTTGTGTTGATCTCAGACCTGGTTGGAATTTGGATGGGAAAATTGCCAAGAATTGACATGTTGGGGGAAAAACTCCCTGGAAGACCCTCTTCCATAGTGGCACCAAGAAAGCTCCATCAAAGTGCCTATGGAGTCACCAGTTGATTGACCCAGAGATTCATTTTCTTGACCGGGGTGGTGGTTGACTAGCCTGACTCTGTGCCATAAATTAAGATTTATTCTTAACTCACCAGGAGACTTAGGAGGAGTTAATTGATGCTTTTGCTTACATTAAGAAGTGGGAAGTACTGTCTATCTCAGGGGGGGCATAATGAAACCCCAGTTTTGCAGCACAAATGTGACTGTCCTTCCTTAAGCCAAGAATGGTTCAAGAGAGAGCGGTGGACCACTGAATAGGACTTTTCCGGAGGATAGGTGTGAAGTGGAGATGAGGCCACAGTTAGACGTCAGCATAAACTGGTTGACTGACAGCACTGGAGTTATGGATAAAGCAGTGTTTTTCAACCTCAGCAACTTTAAGCTGGGGACTTCTGGGAGTTGAAGTCCACCCATTTTAAAGCTGATAAGGTTGAGGGACACTACCTAGAGGGGTGAAGTTAACAGTCTCTCTTCTACACAGAGTTATGAAAATTAGAGCATTCATATGATTCAGCACCACGTCTACCATTGCATGAGCTGCATGCAGTCATTAGAATATGCCTGGGAGTCAGACGAACCTAAGCTGGATACACCACATTGGGATGGGAGAACAGCAGGGAGAGAAGACTGGGACATTTAAAAAAAAAACAGAAGAAAACAATGGCAAATCACTTCCCTGTTGTGCCCAAGAACAATGCATAGGCTTGTCCAGGAAGCCACTATAACTGAGAAAATGCAAATGTACACTGGCGAAATTCCATGGGTGCCATACCATCCCCAAGACGCATTGCTCTAGTCTCCGCGTCTCCTAGTTCTCGTTGGCAGGATTTGTCTCTGCACATCATGGCAACACCTTCCTCTGACCCTGAAATGGCCTGAACTCTAAGCAACGGTCAACGCCGCCACTTCTCTACCCTTCTGTGAAATGTTGTCTGTTTCTGCATCTATTTCTAAACCATACGGCCTGCAAGGGACTGGCATCGCTCATTCCTCCTAAAGTACCATGGACATAAATAGAACCACAAATAAATAAGGATCTAACCACTTCTAAACACACACATAACCACAGAGTACAGTCGCGAGTGATGCTTTTCCAAACTACCAGGTAGAAAGCTCCACCACTTCTGAAGAAAAAGTGGGATACATCAACATTTTCCTGTTCTGGAAAAAAAGGTGAGCAAAATGGAGACAGACAGAGAGAGTGATGCTGGGCAAAATGGAGAAAGGGAAGGATGGATGGATGGATGGATGGATGGATGGGAGGGAGGGAG
>JANHZU010004011.1:0-12831 GCA_032468055.1 Acrochordus granulatus
ATTTATAATTTGTATGGAACTTTGTTAATTAAAAAAACCTATTATACAAGTTCTGTACCTTGAAAATAATTTTCTAACTTGGACATTTATCCTACCAATGATGCAGCTAAATTACAGGTAAGAATAATTTACCATCTTTGGGTCTTATTTTTTCTGTTGTACATATTTGTGTTTCATAAATTTGATTCATTCTAAATATTTAGTTTCTGGACCACCACAATCAATATTTTTTAAACATTTCCCTGACATTAATTTTTTGGAGTAATTGGTCAGTGATGTCTCATCACTTCAGTATTCATTCTTTCCATAAAAATGGGAAGTTATTTCATGAAGTTGTTGTGTATATTGTACCATTGTCCATCATCTTTCACCTGATTATTCATTGTTATTTTAAACTGTTTTGTTTGTCCAAGTAAAATGGTTATTGCATGCTACTCTATGAATAAGAAAATAATTTGGATACCATCCCATTGTGGAACTTGAAACATGATCGTGGACAAAAAAGAAAAAAGAACAAAGTACTTGGGAAGTGGAACAACATTGGGACTCAAACTTATGATTTCCTTTATCATCTCATCTCAGACAACATTTGCCAAAATGATGAGAAGACTAAATGACCGCAGGCTGAACTTGTGTGTTTTACCAAGGATGCTGTTAGAACACTATAAATACCCATTGCACCAGAATGATCTAATTGGCTTTAACAAGGGTTATGCAATGTAATATATTTATTATCATGCTGTTAGTCTGAGATTTGTACATTGAGAAAGAGAAACAGAGGGAATCTAGCTTCTAAGTTTTCTACATGCCAGAGTAAGTAATGCACAAGGTATTTATGAATTAAGTAGAGGCACTACAATATTTAAAATTTATTTCTCCTTCAAGGGCTTACCAGGAGGGTAGCAATATGAATCATAAGGTAAATGTTATATTGGTGTCCAATTGTTAGATAGACAGACAGACTGAATATAGTGTTGGGCTATTGTGTGAACTTACAATAACAATATTGTTTCTCTCATGCATCATGATAAAGACAACTATTTCACATGTCATTATGACATGCTACTTCAGGTAAGAATTGATATTTAAGCAGTTACACAAGATTTTTGTAAAACTGTTATGGCAAGCAAGTGCAGGGAGGGAGATGACACGTGAGCTCCACTTCAGCCAACAAAATGACTCGGGCAGCATCAGAAGAATAATACAAAATTACTATGGCAAAGACAAGTGGCCCTAAGGCTATTTATTATTAATAGCAACTAATATCTGGTTGCTATTTAACAGAGATTTCTGAAGGAGGACAAATCACATCTGGAAGTGATGTTGGTTAGGGATTCCACAAACATTTCAGTAACCATAAAAGTCTCAGCAGTCAAGGTAACTGAAGAGTTCACAAGTATGTGCTTTATAGGAATCAGTTAAATTAATTAGACACAAAAAGTGCCAATCAAGTGTCTCTTGAAAGTCTCTGTTTCCTATAGGCACTCCAACTCATTAAAGCTTATTACTAAGCCAATTCTTGCAACAAAGTATGTGCTGCTCAGAGGTCTTTTAAGCCTTTAGCTATCATCTGCCAGAACTGTCACTTTGCCTTTAGTAGATTTTTGATACTGATAGGCGAAATCAGAGTTTATGCCACTTTCTATCTGACAAACCATCTCACTAATTCTGAGGTAATCAAATGTCATTAGGATAATTGAACTTGCTTTGTGGGAAGGGTAGTTTTACACTACTGTGAGCCATTCTGAGCTATATAATTGAAAACTGTGATGGAGGAATCCTATGTTGAACCTATCCCTATGCACTAAATTCAGATCAATTAAGAAATTTTTAAATAGCTTACTATATGTATGTGTTTTAAAAGTATGGCACCACACATGCATGTAACATAGCACCAAATAGCTTACTATATGTATGTGTTTTAAAAGTATGGCACCACACATGCATGTAACACAGCAGCCTTCCACATCCTGAGCTTCCTTCACCTGTGTACTGTTCCCAGATTTCACCAGACAATACTGCTGAGAATTTTGGAAGCTGAATTTCACAATTAGAAGGTGCCAAGATCCAGGGAAACTCTGGCACAGTTTAACCACTACTTGTACATTAAGAATATTACTTCTGTGCAGGCTACCTATTCCTATTTAAAGAGGAAAACCTGTAGTGAGCTCCAACCCAGAATCAGTCCAGAAGAAACAAACAGGATGCTGAGCAGGGAAATAGAAGAGGCATACAGGAATTCAGAAAACACCTTCTTCTCTTCATACGCTCTGGTACATTCATAAAAGATAATCCTGACCATTCTTTCACATAAGAGCATTATATCTTGATGAAATACAATAGATGATTAATCAAACACTGTGTGGGTGTGTCTTTGTATGCTCTCAGATTTAAAACATGTAACACAAAAGGGAAAAAACAAAGTTGGACATCAGTTCTAGGAAACTTCTTAGATTGGTCACTAGATTACATACACATCAAGGAAAGTAAAAAGCAAAAGTTGCTAATCTTAGTTGAGCCTATAGTGATTCTCTTCCCTATTCATCCTCCAATGGAATTTAATGGAACTGAAAGATGAAGGGAAGAGGAAAAGGGGACGGCAGAGGATGAGATGGATAGATAGCGTAGTCAGTGTGATGGGAGTGGGCTTGGGAAGACTCCAGGAGGCAGTGCAGGACAGGGGGGCCTGGCGTAATGCAGTCCATGCAGTCGCAAAGAGTCGGACACGACTGCACAACTGAACAACAAAAATCATAATCCTAGCATTTTCCAACAGGTGAAGAGTCCACTTTTTGGGTCAATGCACACCATTATGCACGATTAAATGGGCATCTGGGTCCAACTGGGCTTGCTTGATGTAGATGGCTGTTAACCCTTGGGTTGCAACAACAACAAAAACTAACTGACCAGCTTGTTGCCCGAGCCTAATGTCGATCTGCTTTTATGAATGCTTGCTTAAAATAAATATTACATAATCAGGAATGAGTTTTAGCTAATTACAAAATAATTGCTAACTTAATGTAATCATAAAGGCTAACTCAGGAATATGCACTACTTAACCCAATGGGACTTATTTCTGAGCAATGACAAAACTGCAGCTCATATTTGATTGTTTGCAATAGCTATATCTCTCTTGCTGGATTTTTGCTGTAAAGTAATGGTTCCATTTTGTGGATCTTTTGCAAATATTCCATTGAGTGGAAAAAACTACACTGCACATACTAAATTGTATCAAGGAACACAAGACTAGTCTTGTGGGTGTGGGTGGTAGTCAAGTAATTCCCAGCAATTACATTGAATAGAACATAGGATGAATTGTGAAACAAATTTAATATAGGGAATAAGAGTTTAGGAATTACTTTTAAAGTAAATATGAAAATGGAGTTGTAAAAATGATGAGTTTGATTAGAAGGCCTCTTTTCTCCAGTTGGAGCTTAGGGAAATTTTGAGAGATTCTGTGTTTTCTAAGAAAAAAAGGAAAACAATACTTGAATTTTCATATCACAATATTAAAACTCCTTAGCACATTCTGATTCAATTATAATAAAGGGAGATATGAATAAACCCTACACCACAAAAGACAGTTAGTTCAACTTTTATCAATTTGCTGACACTTTTGGAAACTGATCCAAGGAAATGAGCAATGGATAGGCAGAAATTCTACTCCAGATAAAAGAGAGCTGCAGTGCTCAAGTTTCTTTGCCGGGAAAAGACTGGGAGATTTTCTTGGAATGAAAATCCAGCTTTAAATTATTTAGGTTCACAAGGGTGGAGTCATACACATGATATGAATGATCAGATGCTGTCTCATATAAACCAGAATCCCCCATAGGAAGGTGTGATTACTTTCTTGGTAGTGAAACTCATCAAGGCACTATGCCCTGGAAAAAATCCTCTTTGTGACAGCAATTCCTCTGCTGTTGTTCCCTCATTGAGGGTATGCCTTAGCCTACACAACTACCCATGTGAAGGTTTGACACTCAAAGCCAGATTCAAAGCATCTATGCAACAAGAGTTTTATTCCTAATTAAAATAAAAACCCTCTTTTAAAGTAACCCTTTCTCTTGCTTTTCTGGAAGACCTAGCTTGGCAGAACTCTGAAAAACTACCCACCTACTTGCTTTTGTGGAATGTGTTTTTCTGCTTCAGATTTGTTTTTCTATCAATATTCTATGTTAATTAATTTTGGGTTTCCCAATCTTTTTTTGATACACTTCAAAAATCTTTAAAGTACTGTACAGATGATTTATCCATTCAAAAAAAAAGCATTTTTGTGGCAACTGGGCAAACCTAAAATGAGACAGAAGTTAAACACAATTTAAACCTACTTTAAACAACTCCTTTCTTTTTCTGGATATGGAGGTATAGATTGTCCTGTTTTTTCCTCAACAATAAACACCCTTATTCTGTTTTTAAAGCTTTTTCCATCCTTAGATGTTCAGCTTTTACTTTGAATACTTTAGCTTGTTACCTGTCCAGAGTCTGTAAAAACTGGGATTGTATATAAACATAATTAATAACTAAATAATAAGGAGCCAGGGCTGTGCAAGACTTCAAAGAAGTGCTTTAGTTAGACAAGGCTATAATAAAAACCTCTTACTGGAGCAACGTCTTTTGTCTGGACAAATTAACATTAAACAAAATATCAGAAATTTTTTATACATATGAATATAAGTTTAAAGTATTTTGGAAGAATTCCTGCACAGTGGACTATTTAGTATTTAAAACAAAGTGCGCCTCCATAAAATGAAGCAATGTCATCATATTATATCACTCCCAGTTTGTTGAACTATGTCAACAAACAGCACAAAGTTTGAACTGGTATTAACACATTAAACAGAGAGGAAGAAAGGGACTGATGCTGCTATCTGGCACATCTAATAAATCCTGAAACCTTCTGGAGCATTCTCTTGTCCTTCTTTGCTCTCTTCTTCCTCTCCCTTTCACAGCAGATGAATGAGCCTGTAACAAGGTTGAGGGATGATGGATAAAGGATTATCCTTACTTATGAAGGAGAACATATTAACTTATTATGAGTAATAGTTCCTTTAATTTAAGCATGACATTATGTTAGCATAATTATACATAGGCATTTTTAGGTAGTTTAATATTATAAATTATATGGCATATTTAAATGCAGAAATGAAACTGTTGTTAGATGCATCATTTTGCCTTGTTCAAGATCATTGTTAAGTATACCTAGCACTTGTTTGGTGAACTGTAAGGAATAACTCCCCCAACTTCTTAATCTAACAGATGGCTATCATTATGAAGCTAAACCAGCTGTACTTTTTTTTTTTTTTGCAGCTATTTATGGAACCCAATTTTGAGTAAATAGTTTGGGCCGCATGAATTGTAATTTATCAGCTTTTCTCATGTAAACTATTCTCTCTGTTCTAGTGATTAAACCAATCATTTTGAAATACAACCACTTTAATACCATTTTTTGATACTTTAATCCTCTGGTTTTCCAAAGGTTATTCAATTAAAATACTATTTTGCTAATTAATTACAGATGTTTATATCTTTAAAACTCTTTTGAAAAGAAACATGTTTTGGAATCAATACCAATTATCAAAGTTTTCTTTCCCCAATCAAAATATAATACCTTGGATAAATTTATTGTTGCATCTGCACAGCTTTATAATCATTGCCATATAAATTGAAATATAAAATTAAATTCACCAGGAAATTGTATGGTGTACTTTTACACCATTTTCTCATACAAATCTTTTTAAGTGTATCTCAGAACTGATGCAAAAATATAGGGAAGCTTTTTAAAATTTGGAATTTAATCTAGTCTCATTATATCGTTAACCCCAATTATATGGATGGAGGAAGAAAGTAAATAGAGAACAGAATATAATATTGATGGTATTAAAATAAGGTAGATAGATATCATGTTTTGAGAAAGGATAGGACAGATAAATTCATATATCTTGGTAAGGTCTCACACCATTGTTGTTACTTGTAAGAAATAAAACATATCTTGCTTTCTCTGCGAGACTATGTATAATCAGCAATCTCCCCCAACTACATTAATTCTTTCTTACTCATTTTCCTGTTGGAAATGCAATTTTAGTATCTACATCTGAGATTAAAATGAACCACTATTTTGATTCCTCCCTCTATAGTGCTGATCAAGCATTGTTCTAAGCCATTGTTAGGCAAGGAGAGATAAAACACATGCACATGATGATGATGTTGATGATGACACTGAAAAGAGAAAGTCACTTTGCAGATTTTTGCCCCAAGAGAAGTTAGAAAAATGAAGATACTGTACATGGAAAGGTTCCAGAAGGAAATGTGTTCTAAAAATTTTTGGCTCAGTTCTAGTTGGATCTAGCTAATAGAAACTAAGAAGGGGCAGGGGTTTCCAAGAATGGAATTTCCTTTCATCAGGCACTATCTGGGGAAAAAAAGGAAAGGGAAAAAAATGTAATTAAAGTGCTGTGATAAGCAATTGCAAACATGCTTTCTTCCTATGTGCATTTGAACCTGAAATTCTTTACATCTTTTCCCCCTACTTTAGCTTGCAAAACAAAGTTTGCGTTGCTGACTTGGAAGAAATCTTAATGTTACTTCACACTGTTTGTTTTCCTCTGAGGAAAGACCAACAGAGTTGCTTAAAAAAAACCTCCTGTTGTTTCACAGAAATTGTATGGGTTTATTTGAATTAGAAATAATTTCATTAATATGCCTTTCTTATTTAGTTATACACAATTTCTTTTATATATCCAGTACAGCTATCTCCATGCTATTGCTTACTTAAGCATTCTCTTTATTTTTACTTTAGCCAGAAGATTGCGGCTGACATTGCATATTTGGTCATGAAACTTTAGGATGTGGCTCTAATGAAAATCAAAATGGTCCACCCAGGGGAGGGAAAGGGAACTGAACTTAGAAGCAGTTAAAAACCCTGAGACTTCAGGGAACTCTAAATTAACCATCTTGTTTTATCAATGGTATATTAATTTATTTTAGTCTGGATCTGTCCCATTTTTACGAGGATAGAATATGTGGATAGAAAGATACTTGGTTTTATCTTGATGACTAAGGTTGTATCTTGATGACACCTCAAAGAGGTGATGACTAAGCACATTGATCCTGAATATGTTATTGGATCTTTATTTTATAAGCAGTTCAAAGTGATGAACTTATCTAATACTCCTCCTTCCTCCTATTTCTCTCACAGCAGCAACCCTGTGAGGTGGGTTGGGCTGACAAAGAGTGACTGGCCCAAAGTCACCCAGCCAAATTAGCTTTTATGCCTAAAATAGGACTAGAATTCACAGTGTCTTGGTTTCTAGATTAAAAAAAAAAAAGCCTAGTCAAATGATAAGACAAATCTCAGGTAGATGACCTGGCTGAATGAGTGAACTATGATTTTTTCTCATACAACATTTATGGGAAAATCTGTGATTATTTTTTTGTTTTGTTTTGTTTAACTGTTTATTTGATAAATCAGATAGATATACCACCTGATTTCATCACTATGTGATGTACTTCACATTTCCAAAGTAAGAGCACCAATTCCCATGTTATACACTGTAGCACAGAAATGCCTTTCAGTCCAAAATATCTGCATGGCTCATGTGTACAGCATGTTTGGCAGAAAGTGTTTTCATGTGGATGAAAGAATCTGGTTTATTGACGTCTTTTATAGTTTCCCTTTAAAGTGATTTCATTTGGATGCTTTTCCCATATTGACTAACACCAGGAAAGGGATGTGGTCAGATGATAAGAATGGGACAAATAGTATCTTGGTACAGAAAATAGTGTAATTTGATAAAATGAATAGATAAATTATGGCATAGACAGGGAAAACATTCCCAAATATAGGGAAAAATTCAGTACAATAGCCTTGGAATTAGTAGTTAAGATAAATATATTTAAGAAAAAAATAAAAATAGAGGCTTTAGGCTTAGGATGTTTTCAGCATTTTTAACTATTACTGGAACATTATGTTACATGTGCTTATAGAGTTATATTTGAGAGATGTTACAAATATGCAGTACTCTGTTTTTAGTTACGGACTGTCCATCCTACATTGAGATTTAATTATCTAACTAAAGAGTCTTACTTAATGGGAATCTCTTTTCATTCCTTATTGCAGATTGTTCTTTATAAGATATCCAGGAGAATCCAAGAAAAAACTTTCTTTTAGTATGATGTCCCTTGTGTATTTTGTGAGAATAAAGGATGGATGTTGCTCCTGGAATCTTTTGGAATCATTTTCCCAGCTTAGAAGTCATAGCCCCAGCTGCTCCTACCACCATTGGGACCTCTTTGGCTTTTACTTTCCGCATTCTATATAGTTTTCAAACCTCAGTCCTTCTCCAGTTTTTCACTTGCTATCACTACATCTATCACCACTGCTGTCTTCTGGCCCTTGCCTACCATCGTGATGCCCGGTTGTTTGGCCAGTACTTATTTGTCTATCTGGATATAGAAGTCCATTAGGATTTTAGCTCTCTTAATCTCCACAAACCTCTGTAGGATCTACCATCTGAATTTGGGAAGGCTTAGCCCATATAATGTGCAGCTATTCCTGTATACAATACCAGCTACTTGCTTGTGCCATTCATATACTGTTGCTGCCTGCCACTATGTATTGGACTGTCTCTGTGGTTTCTCTGCATAATCTGTGCCATGGGCCCTATCTAGTGTGATAGACCTGTTTCTATGGATATAGTGCTTAGTGCCTCTTTGTGTGTGAGTGTGTGTGTGTAATACACAACAACATACAGAATATTGGTGCAATTATCCCAAAATGGGTTATATTTCCAGACAAATTTCTGGATGTATAAAAATACAAAATATGCCAGCTGGTTCTAAACAAAAGACTATAGAGTTCATCAAAATGTAATCCTAAGAAGTTTGAAATGCTGAGAAAAGTGAAAAGTGAAAGGAAATAGACGATGTTGGTAGACAGGAATACAATAATAGGGTGCATTACTGGAAGACATGAAAGACAAAGGGAGAGATTCCAATAATCCAACTAAAATAAAAACTGTAGTTAGTCATGATGAATATAAAACTTCTTGCTTCAATGGACACACTACAAGTAGATTTCACTTCCATAATGAAGTCAAGTGTGTGCTGTTGCTGAGTATTTGGTTTAGGCAAAATGTTGAGGTTAAAACTAATTACAGCATATGACTCTGAAAATTATATGCATTTATTATAAGAAATTTATATGTACTATGCATATTTTAAACAGTTCTTTAGATAATACTTGTGGAATTCAACACTTCATGATGTTTAATTAAGATCCCTGATTCAATTGGTGAAACATAAAGTCTCACTGATAGCAATACAAACTGACAAAGAGTTGACCTTAGATGTTTCTTAAAGTAAAATATTAAATAGTTATATTTAAAAGGTTTCAAGGGCTAATATCTATGACAATAGATATTGACACCTACATTGGGCAATTTTTTCCTGGGTTTAGTTCCACATCTAAATAAGAAGTGTCCAACCTTGGCAACCTTAAGGTGTGTGGACTTCAACTCCCAAAATTCCTGAGCCAGTTTAAGAATTCCTCAGGAAGAAAATTATTTCCTTATATCAACATTTTTAAATGAAACAGATCTTGAAGGTATTGCCATCATCAACATCCTCTACTGACCTGTTAGAAAATAAATACTTTATAAGAAACAATTAACATTGAAACTAAATGGCTACAGCTTTTGAGAAAACATGTGGAATAGTGGTGCATATAGTTTGTTTATGAAGTGGGTGGGCAACAACAAGAGTCTGTTCATTAGTTCTATGCTGTTTCTTTAGTTAATGGAAAAAAATATTCTCTTAATACCCAGAGGACATGATAGATGTACTTCTACAATTTTCTAAGTGCGCATTTGAAAACATCTGTTAAACTTCCATCATCTAAATTAACAGTTTTGAAAAATGTACAATCTGCATAATTTCAAGTCAGGGGAAAGGATTTAATATTTTGTGGCAGTAAAGAAACCTAGAACTAATAGAATTTCACAAGAAAACCATTTAAACCACTGGTTTTTAAACCAATGATCTCCTAATCTTTTCCTATCTTCTCTGGTAATATGCATTGTCAGGTGGCTGCTACTCATTTTTATTCAGCCCACTGTGACATATTAAGGGTATTTTAAGCAAACAAAAAACTCCTGCTATGTAGCATTAAGAAACAGATTAAGTAATTATGCTCTAAGAGAAGATATTAGTCTTGCTGACTTACTTTCACTAACTGATTAGATGCATTATTTGGATTGCTAAACTTATACAAATTATGCAGATATACATAACTTTTCTCTCTGCTCTCATATGAAAAAAATATTTTTTTATTGGTCTCGGCTTCATGTTAAAAGGTAAAGGTTTTCCCTGTCCAGTCATATCTGACTCTACAGGGTGGTACTTATCTCCGATTCATAGCCAAGGGAGCCAGTGTTGTCCAAAGCTTCTATGGTTATGTGGCTGGTGTGACCATATACCAAGGCGCACAGAATGCTGTTACCTTTCCAGTAAAGGTGGTACCTATTTATCTGCTTGCATTTTTACATGCTTTCAAACTGCTAGGTTGGCAAGATCTGGGCAAATAATGGGAGCTCATCCTGTTATACAGAACTTGGGTCTCATTCTCAGCTACTGACCTTCCAGCCAACAAGCCCAGAATCTTCACCACTCAGCCACCACACTTCTGGGGCCTCACATTAGAGGCCTCAAAACCATGTTTCTTTGAGAGGAGGGGTGTTTATCTACAGTAGCTTTAGTTATTATATTAACTACTGACAATTGGAGACATTACATGATTGGTTTTATCCCATTGGGACTCTTCACTTGTCTCTTTGCTTAAAGAATCCCAATAAGGAAGGGACTGGTCATGTAGTGTCTTCTAGTGGTCATCTGATTGCTAAATCAACATGTATAGTTCTTATGGAGGATATATATGATAAGATGATGGAATCAAGCTCTGCAAATACATCTAAAGAAATGAAGAGCTTGATAGTGTAAATCTGAAATGTCTTCATTCGCAAAACACGCTCAGTGAAACAAAATCTATGCCTCATAATTTGGATTTGCTAAAATTGTCTTAGTGTTGGATTTAGCCCTGCCTGCTCCTGTTTTACTATCTCCTTCATTGTTGAAATTTACTACAATGAACTTTAAAAAAATGTAAAATCATTGTATATGATGGTGGTCTACAGAATCCTTTTCTCATTCCAATTCCACCACAGCTTTGGAGTAATGTTTTATAGCCAGTGGAAGCTTGTAGAAGAAGTTAAGCAAGGGAGTGAAGACTCAAAAGATAAGAAACTGAACTTATAGCTCCCAGTGAATTTTGTTTCTGTGCTTTTAAAATATTGGAAGATTATTGCTGGTGAAGCCAACTAAAATCTAACATGGGGAGCCTGTATCAGGGTTTTAT
Source organism: Acrochordus granulatus (assembly GCA_032468055.1). Taxonomy (NCBI): domain Eukaryota; kingdom Metazoa; phylum Chordata; class Lepidosauria; order Squamata; family Acrochordidae; genus Acrochordus; species Acrochordus granulatus. The sequence goes on from JANHZU010004011.1 coordinate 11,408, forward strand.
TTTGAACTTTTCTGGATCAAACAATTGTTGCCATTAATCTGTGCACTGATGCTTAATTTAGAATTTGGAGGATAGATATCAAAGAACAAAGAACACTTAGGAAGATACCACAATGGTAGTAAATGTTGTAAAGGGTTTATTAAGAAATAATCCCTAAATTCCTATAGTGTCAGGGGGATATGACCTAAAACAAGTGGGATGGCCCTAAAAGCAGGAAAAGTTCCTGATTCTGATGACTGCTGGGAAAAAGGGATAAATCTCATTACCTTTTCCTCCCAACTCCCTTCCCTTTTGGAATCCTCACCTTGATTCTGGGATAACTTATTTACTTTCTCTATGCTAGCAAGGGGAAATTCATGTTTGTATTTACACTCATAGGAGAGGAAGAGATTACAAGAGAGTAAGCAGGTGCAAAATGCGAAATACACATTGAAAGGAATGCTTTTGTACTTGCTATTTGCTTAGCAGGCTCTCTGATGCCTAGGAAGCAAAACAACAACAACAAAAAGGATTGTGCCAATTTCAGATAGCAGTACAAGGCAGCTGAGGATCTTAATTAACTAATTAAGGTTACAGAGCTGAGCTTGTTAACCTGCTGTTAGCACTTTTTAGGCAGCACTGGACTACAAAGGAGTGCACTTTAGGAAGAGATGGTTTGTTTATGCCATCTTTGTACTCTGAAAGGGAGGAAATCTGAGAAAGGAGGAAAAGGGGAAAATATAAAAAAAATATAAGTTAGGTAGTCAGGCACAGGACAAAAATCTGTTAAGTAAAAAATTTTAGGATTTACAAACCATAGGTAATATGGATAAATTAATGCCTTTCACACTACATCTAGATAACTTTCAGTTAATGAACATTTAATGTATGAAATACTGTTTCAATCACATTTCCTCAGTAATCTTTACTCACATTTTAATTATAAGGGCCTCAAAATATTACTGATATTCAAATTCCAGCTTTATAAATGTGTACAAGCAGAGATAACATTTAAATACTTTATATTAACAAAAATCCCTTGCAAAAGCTGTGTGCATTAGAAGCAAGATTCAATATATAGCAAAGTATGTGTGTTCACATGTGTATGTATGCATATATATTTATTATTTATTTATTACACATATTTCTATGCCTCCAATTTCTGAAGACTCTTGGCGGCTTACATAGGTTAGATATCTATACAATTGTGTAAACTAACCCCGCCCCCCTGCTGGCCGGGCAATGTTGCATCCGGGCATCTCCGCAGTTTCTGCTCCGCCCCCGGCAGGAAGGTGGGCCTCCTTTGCCTCGCTGTTCAACTCCTCACTGCTCGCCTCGCTATCCTGCCGAAGCCGGCCAGCTCCCACCGAAGTGGTACCCGATTTATCTACTCGCCAGTTGTAACGTGCTTTCAAACTGCTGGGTGGGCAGAAGCTGAGGCAAGT
>JANHZU010004011.1:86947-101368 GCA_032468055.1 Acrochordus granulatus
GGTAGTTCTCGGTTCACATACTGCTGAAGCCTAGCTTGTATTATCTTGAGCATAACCTTGCTAGTGTGTGAAATGAGCGTTACACATGTATATATGTTTATAAGAAGCTTCTTGTAAACAGAAAAGTAAGCCAGGGTCTTAGAGATATTAAATAAATCTGCCCCAGGATTTTTATCAGAATGGCTAAATTTGACATTACTGTGGCATGGGCAACAGAACTGGATGTAATCTATCCTCTTCTGTCTTTCTCTGGTCAAAAAATGCATACATGTATGTACCCTTCAGTGTATTTGTGAAGGTTTGTCCAAAAATGTCACACTTCTAAAAACTGTGTGCAGAAAATCAGGGATGCTTGTATTTTTTTAAAAAATAATATATTAGAGAAATTTACATTCTTAAAAAAGAGTGTACATGATGGAAATACATGTTTAAATGTCTACATCAGAGAAATATACATTAAAAAGTATGTTAAGCAGATTAATATTAAAAACAATATATAACTGGGAAAGTTGGATGCAAAAAGCTCCACATAAGAAAAGCTGTGAATGATAAATGGTTGTGCATAATTTTTAATGGATCATTAAAAGGCACTTTTAAAACATACACTAAAGTACTATTTTCTTAATGCACATTTAAAAAAGATCAAATTTATATTGAAATGCACATCCCCAGATTGGTTAAAACCTTTGGAAAACAAATAGGTAATTTTTGTATGGAATAGTTTGCAGCATTTGTCACCATGTTTTGTTACTTAATCATCCAAACCAAACTATCATGTAAAACCTTATTTTTTTCCCAGCAGTTTGTAATTTTACAGAGAGGGCAGGAAAATGAAGGTTAATATTTTGCTTGGCTTTTTTTCCATTCTTCTGTGAATAAAACTCAGCCTGGCAAATACAACAACACTTTGAGTGCATAAAAATAGCTGGTTATCATTTCAAATAGTCTTATCAGATAATGTTATGAGACCAAACTCAGTGATAACCTGAAAGTTTCAAGGTCAAGTTTCAGAAACTTATAAAAATAGCAAGCTGGATCTTTAACTTAACTAGTTTCCTCATCAGGATTTGTTTTTCTTCAGTCACCTTGAGCTTAGAGACATTGCCATGATATGCTGCCATTTTTTCTTGTTTTTCAAAATTCAGGGGAAAATGAAGAAAAATAAAAAATCAAATGTACATTGATGGGAAAAGTTTGGTTGGAAAAAAATATTGAAGAAACAGAAGACATTTTAAAGTGATGCCTATGATTGGAATGTAATAGTTGTGTCTATTTTAACAACTGTCTCCACAACTACTTCTTCTGCTTAAAGTCCATCTTACTCAGCTTTCATTTCTTCTATTTTCTGCTATCTAGAGTCTTTCTAAGTTCATGAAGGTCAGTAGGACATGCTTGCTTCCATCAAGAAAGCATTAAACAATTCATTCAATGACTTGTTTTAACTTTTTAGAATACTGTATTTTACATTAAGACAACTTTGACAAGTGGCCAAGAATATTAAAAGAAACCCAGTGGCAATCTGACCAGCCTTATGTACATCTATTCATTTCATAGACTACATAATTGTTTAAGTGATTGAAATACATACAATGAGAGAAACCTATAACTACAGCCACATCTGTAGCTACATCCACAACCAAATTGGTGTAGTGATTAAGGCACTGGCCTAGAAACCAGGGGACCATGATTTGTAGCCCTCCCTTGGTTGTAAAAGTTGGCTAGGTGACTTTGGGATAGTTACAATCTTTTAACGTAACCCATCTCACAGGTTGTTCTGGGAAAAATAGAAGGTGAAAGTGTCAAATATGTTCACTACCTTGAGTTAACAATGTGTGTGTGTGTGTGTGTGTGTGTGTGTAAGAGAGAAAATAATACAACAGATATAAAGATAATAATAGTAGGTTTTCCTATGTCATTTCCATTTGATTTGAGGTTGAAACATTTTCTAACAAATTATTTGAAAATCTTAAGATTTTTATTTAAGATTTAGGAGTTGGAAGGTTGGACAAAATGTAACACAATACTTTTTTGGTCTGAAAAAGAGGGTGGAGAATTTCAAACTGAAATAATTTCTACTGAGAGAAGAAATTGGCTACTCTTGCTTTAGTCATCATGTCCCACTGTTTTCTTCTTCCACTAATAAAAATTGACAATATAGTTTATTTCTGACAAATTGATCAGAACAACATTTGAGATGAGAATACTGTCCCACTTCTTGTCATATCCCCAGAGACTGAAGTTCAGCAAGGCCTGAAAAAAACACATAGTGATTAATCTTCAATCACCCTACTTTGGAGGCAGCTCTGAATAATCCCTTTGGGAGCTCCCTGCCTCTAAAGACAATTTGTGCCACACTGATGTTGATTTTACCATTATCTCTTTGGAGGTCAAAGGTGAATAAAATGAAAAATTATGGCTGGAGAAATTGTGGGAATGAAAAATTGCTGGAAGGAGGATTGATCTATTCATTTCATCCTAATTTAGATGATTTTCAGAATTTTGGCCAATTTTTTTACCTTAAGCAAGCCAATAATTTTCAAGCATTATTGAGTCATTGTGTCCTTTGAAACAATGAATTTATAACTGGAACATGTAAATTAGGACATTAATATTTGTGATGAGGAGGAAATTTAGGTCCTTCAAAGTGAGTTAGACTTATGATAGAGAACAGTTGTTGTGGGTATTGTCTAAGGTGTTAATTGTTCAATCATTATGAGTTATTATAACACTTGGAAATACTATTTTAAGCTCTTGTTGGCACTTCATGTTTTTTTCCATAAGTAACTGTTTTATTGCATTATAAAAACTGAATAATACATTGCTGGTTTTTCTACAGGTTCACACAGCTTTTGATTTAGTCAATGTTAGTGGGAAAGCAGTAGCAACAGCACTGGAATAGGTTTTCTTTCTATTTTAAGGAGTTAATTCATTCTATACAATTAAGTGAACTCTCCAAGGTTCTGAAAACACCAGAACTCAGATTTCTTGTATTGTACTCTTGAAGAGTATTGCGAGTACTGATTTCATAGTGGAAGTTTTCTGAATTCTCAGTCAGGCCAGGACTATAAATGAGGTGGGCATTTTTATTTCCCTCAGGCAGAGAAAAATCTCAATAGATCATTCATGAAAACTCTAGTGACATCTTGAAAACTAAAGAGAAGAACCTGAGAAGACAATATGGAGGTCATGGATTTTTGTTATGCAAAATTATCTGATATGGGAACAGACTGAAAGTTGTTTAAGGCATTCCAGGCATAGATTATGCCAGACTATCCTCAAAATGTATTAACCATTTATTTATTATGGTTCAGAGAATTTAGTTCTGGAAGAACTGTCCTCTTTTTAAAACAATGTGCCTGGATAAAGTTTGTCATGGTTTGGAGGAATATGGAATTTTCTGAGGATTCTTCAGATCAATACTATTCCATATTAATTATATTTTTTAGAGAGAACACAAGGAAAAAATGAGAAACATGATAAGGAAAATAATGCATAAGGATGACATACAAGTAAAGTTGCATGTATCTTTCAATTGTGGCCAAGAGCTTAGGAAAGCTAAAAAGAGGAATGTGGGGACAGAACAAGCAGATTAATGTCCTAGGATATTTTGCAAAAGTTAAAATGATGTTTTCCTAACTGGCAATTTTATTCATGAAAGTATCTGGTTTTCTAGAAAGTATGGATATATCTAATATTCTCTACTGAGTACAGCATCCAAGATCCAGTTCAAGTCTGTGATCCAATTAGATCTGAATCCATTGAATCTCTAAAGCATCTGATTTGATAGGCTTCTATGAATTTAATTTGAATTGGAGATTTCAGATTCAAGAGAACATGATTCAATTACAGTTGTAATACGATATTCAAGGACAAATTGATTTAATTGAAGCTTTTTTGAGCCACTGCCATCTATAGATTCCAATGAGATGCATTAAAAATCTGATAACTGCTTGTTTGTGGAGTATGAAGTGAAAATAAATGTCCTGTTTTTAATGGGAATGCCAAGTTCTGGCTGAATAATCTCAAAGTTTTATAACAATACATTTTGAAATAATCTCATTTGCACTTCTTTTAAATAGAGGTACCAGGGATGAGGAAAGAACAATGTAGTAACTTATTGTCCAGCAAAGGGACTAAGTTGTATTCAGTTGATTAGGAAAGTGTCTTAGTCCAACTGAGAAAGGAAGGCTTTGAAAATGCAAATGACACAGAACAGTGACTGATACTTTAATTGAAACAGAAAATTCAAAGAAGTAGATGGGCATGTGTCATGGACTGAAATTAATGGGGCTTCTTTAATAGAATTCCAGGATTTAGTATAATGGCTGGCAAGTTTGGTACCTTCAGGAAAGACTTCACATTAACAGCAGAACGTATTTCTGACAAGTTTGTAGCTTGCTGAAAATCAGTCTGTGTTATTTAGCAAAGGTAAATAGAAGTAGACTACCATAAGAAAATACAGTTCCATAGAAGTTTCCCACAGGGTAAATGGTATTCACAGATTTCAATGGTTTCCTACCTTGAAGTGAGCTGAGAATCTGCTTCAACAGGTGATCCAATTAAAGCTTCATTAAGTAGAAGCATTCCTTTCAATTTACACAGGGCTATGATTTTGTGCCTTCAAACCTATTCAAAAACTTATATTATTTCTTTGAATCAAGCTTTTGAAGCTTTGCATAGGCCTAACAATTGTTTAATAATAAATCAAGGCTTCATTCACAATCAGGATTGTATTAATTGGTACAGTGTCCTAGCAATTCTTCTCTTCTTCTATATTATAGCTGCCTTTTTTCACTGTTGAATGCTACAGGTACATTATTTGTTTTTAAATAAAAAAGTACCATAAAATATGCAAATTAAATCCACATCCTCCCATCTATCATGGATTAAGGCCTTGTCATGAGGTACCTTAACAATCATATTTTGAACTACCCATATGGCACACAATTCTGGACATTAAACGAATGTTGAATCAGTTTGAGCCATCTGCATCATACTTTTTTAGGCTGTGTTACAGGAAGTCTGTGAAGAGAACTTAAATCAAATTCCCATTGCTTATGAATACTTAAGTATCTTCAGTAATAGTCTTAAGCACAGAGGGTTACCTTTTATTATTTCCATACTGATCCTGTTGTCTAGAACTTATTTATCACAATTATTATCATCACAAGTCTCTATTGCAACTCAAGGCAGTTCACATTCTGAAGAGTACAAATAATACATTTCTCATAAATTTATTTTATGACATTATATACATCTTTATTTTAAAGAAAACCCTGAAAGTATTCACATGTCATTTTTATCTCCCTCCAAAATGTCAAGCACAGCCTTAGTCCAGATGAGTTTCCAAGGCAAACCAGGACATATAGGGAAGCAACCAAAAGCAGGATGCTATGGAGTTCTAGGTGTGCTATGGAGAGTTAGCATGGGTAATTCAGATAGCTGAAAGGAAATGATCTCCTGGTAATTTTACCAGCTGTGAATCATTTGACTATCTTAAAACAATAAATTATTTTTTAAAAAGCAGATGGGAGGCTTTTTTAAACAAAAAAAAAACCTTAAGTTTTGGGAATGGAGGAAACATTGCTTCCACCTAAAGGACATATTTTCAAAAATATGGATTATGGAAGAAATGCTTGAGAGAAGATAATTGTTGATTTCTTATCCTTTACTTAGGTTAAGTCCTTGAGAATGAAAATCTATTTTGAAATTTACAGGCAAATAGCTGTCCAAAAAACCCAACTTCCTACTTTTCCTTTTCTTGTTTATCCCCAGTCTCTAAGATCTCCAGTCTTCTATTTATAATCAGGGGAGGGATATTTGGACTCAGAGTTCATATTATCTTTAGAACAATTTCTGAGCACAACATTTTCTCTCCAATGTTTGCCCAAGAGGCAGAGGTTTCCTTGGATCTTCTGTCATTTCCCCATAGAACCAGAGCAAAGTGAAAGTGTGATCTTTAAAATCAGATGAAACCACATACACTAACCCTGAACTCCTCTGCATCCAGCATCTCTTTTCCTTTGGGTTACAGAAGATAGTTCTGATTCTTTTAGCCATATTCATGCTAGTTCTAAGCTTCCAGGGTACTCTTCTGTGCTCTATGTTCTCAGATTGTATATTTATACTACTTGTGAGAGAACAATTTTGTAGAAGATAAAACTGAAAATGATATGGATCACTTCACTTTCAGCAGTCTAAATGGAAACACATTCCTAAGGAGTGCCTGCTCATATTTATATCTATGATTCATATACATGAGATGGACAGCTTCATATTTGATTAAATAAATAAATGTGAGAGACTTTGGATAGAAGAAATAAAAGCTGGTTCTCTTAGGCAAAGTGCAGCAGACACTGAGAGATTAAATCACATTAACAGATGGAATTCAAAAGTTGAGTTCTCTTGAATAAAGTCTTTGAAATTCTTCAAGCTCACTTATTCTTCTATTAATATCAGGCCACATATCCTCTCTAATTCTCATTAATTGGCATGGTTTCTCACTTATAGATTTTCCCATCTTTATTCAGTCTCTTCTTTTTTTCAATCTAATGTAGTTGAATTATTAAGACCAATCTTCCTCATCCATTCTTCTGGAATGCAATAAAAAACACCAATGTTCAAATGAATTAAGGAAGGTCAGTTTTATTTTGAAAGATTCCAAAGGCCTTTCTTCTATTTTAAGAATTGAACTAAAATTCTCTGACTTTATATTTCACAATCATATGAAATATTCCTTTGTAAACTCTGTTAAAAAGATTTTTGGGGATAAACAGTAGATAAAAGCAACTTAATTTTCTTTAAATTTATTGCATAGCAGCATGGATTGCCTAATGTCATGTTCTACAATAGCAACAAGGTTTAGTCTTAAAGTTGTCCAGGGTAATGTGATTGATGATCCACTTCCTTCCTAAAGAGACATGCCTGACCCCAAGAAATGGTAAGTCTTCTCTCCTAGGAGTTTGTTTAAGAAGTTTTAATTTATTGTACTTTAATTTAAATTTTGTATTTCATTTTGTTCCTGTACAATTCTGTTTTTAGAAGTTTTCTTAATGAATAATATATAAATGATTGAAAGAAACAAAATGAATTGTTAAAAAATAATTTAAAAGAAAAGAAAAAGAGGGAGAAGACAAGGTGACAATGTAGAAACAAGAAAGGAAACTTGTTAAGATGCACTGAGAACACTTTTTTCAGGAGCACTTATTTATCAGTTGTACTTTGGCTCTTCCTTTAGATTCTGTAACTAGGAAGGGAAGGGAAAGGAAGGGAAGGGAAAGGAGAGGTTTGTTAGAGAAGGGTGTATAATGTATTTTATGAAAAACATGTGCGAACAATACCAAATCACTTTTGAATTGAAAAGATAATTTACAAATCATTGTCTGTTGAACTTAATAATTGGCTTTATCCCTACCTCTTAGTGGCAGGGGCTTCAAGGCAAAGATTTTATATACTGTTGTATTCATACATAAGTTTAAACTATGATGGGTACAACAATTCTAATTTATAAACTATAATTCCTGGTAGTAGAAAAATCAGTGTCAGTGGTTTATGCATTCCCCAGCACTCCCTTTGAAGATTTCAGAATTTCTTAAAGCATTCTGGAATGAGCAGGAATAAAATTTTCATTCTGTGTTTGGAAGATTTTTGTGGTGGTTAAGGAACAAAATTAGTGTTTTGATTTTTGAGAAAGTTTAAGAGACGTATTTCACCTGTACAAACCTTCTGAAGCCCCCATAATTACACCATTTCCACATTTTTGTTGGGTTTTAATCATCACGTTACAATGATAAAGCTAAATGATCCCAACAGTACCAAAAAATATATCATTGGGAGTACATATCTCCAAAAAGGTTACACATAATGGGCAGAACATAGATGAAGTAGAGTATAATGATCTCAATTTTAGTCCAAGACCAGCCATTCAATATTATGGTAATCCAAGTCTATGTTCTCATCACAATAAAGGGGAAACAGGACAATTCTACAACATTTTGTTGACATAACAACAAAACAAGACAGCGTAACTATAGACAATTTTAATGCTACAGCTAGAAGTAAAATAGCATCTAAAATAACATCAAATATTATCTCTTAAGTATGAAATGAAGTAAGAGAATAATAGATTTCTCCAATGTAATTTGATGCAATACAACATTAACATCAAATGCCCTTTTTCCAACAACCAAAAAGATGACATGGATATCACTGGATGGACAACACTAAAATCAAATTGACTGTTTAAACTGCAAACAAAAAGCAGGGAAGTTTTAGTCAGCAAAAGCAAAGCCTGGAATTGACTGTAGCATAGATCATGAAGTCCTTCAAAATTACATTCTAAAAAAAAATAAAATAAAAACCATCAGAACAGCAAGATAAGATTTCAGCGATACTCAATACTATTATGTTGTGAAAATAAATAATATATTAGATTAGTTTATATAAAGAATGCCTAAATTAAGTTTTGTGACATTATTCATAAATAAATGTGAAGCAAAAGTATGCCAAAATGAATAAAGGAATAAACAGTTAAATGAATATCTGCTGTTACACTGATAATACCTGAAAAAAAGTGGAAATAACAACAAAAGCAGAAAAAATGCTTAACTAAATAATGACCACTGCAGAGAGCAACAGACATAAAGATAAGAATTGGATTGGAAAACCAAAATTTATTTAAGGACATTACAAAAATCAAGCGAAAAGTTTATATGAAGATGAGCATTTTAATAGATAGTGAAAAAAATCCACGGGAAGAAGTTATAAAGAAGAGATGGAATGAGTATACAGTAAAAGGTAAAGGTTTCCCCTTTCTGACTCTAGGGGTCAGTGTTCATCTCCGTTTCATAGCCGAAGAGCTAATTTTGTCCCAAGATGCTTCCATGGTCAAGTAGCTGGCATGACTATATGCCAAGGTACATGAATGTTGTTATCTTCCCACCAATTTAGGCAGTACATATTTATCTACTCACATTTCTGCATGCTTTCAAACTGCTAGGTTGGCAGGAGATGGGGCGAATAATGGGAACTCACCCTATCATGCGGTGCCTGGTCTTGAATTCAGGATGCCATCCTTCCAGCCAACAAGCCCAATGTTTTAACTGCTAGGTCACTGTGCCCTCTGAGTATGCAGAACTGTAAAAAATTATTCAAAATTAAATAAATTACCTTTTTAATGCAATCTTTGATCACTGAACTAGGGACAGATATTCTAGAAAGCAAAATTAAATGGGTCCTAGAAGATATTACTAAAAATAAAGATGCAGAAGTTGATAAAATATCTACAAAATGATTTAAATCTTATAAGATGATGCATTTCAAGAGGTATTTGTGATAAGTAAGCAAGTATAAAAAACAAAACCGATTAAGGGACTGAAAAAAATATTCCAAATCCAAATGCCCGGTGCTCAAGAATGTTCAGACTGCTAAACAATTAAATCACAAGCTTAGTGAGGTAAAATTCAACATTTTGAATGAAGATTTCAATAATACATAGGAAAATAATTGCCAGATTTATAATCTGAATTCGTAAAGGACAGGAACAGATTGCTAATATTTGATGGATAACAAAAAAGCAATGAGTTCCAAAAATGCAAATGCCAATAAAACAAGTATTTTTGTCTCATTGATATACATATGAATACATACCCAATAAAGTAAATAGGATTTTGGCTGTGCAGACAGTGATAAATTGTTTAAATTTTAAATTGCTCAGAAAACAAGACCTAGAACAGAATATGAACAACTAAAATGTCAGACGAATATATTTTATTTATTTTATTACCTTAAATATTCTACATTTCCTTTTCTCACCTGAGACAGCATATAAAGAAGGAATTGAAAACAATTTCTAGAAATAACAAAAAACTGCTATAAATAGCTTCTAGTACAACAGCAGTAAGGACCTTTATAAATCAGTGGAATCAAAAAATGTAAACCAAGAACAGATAGATCACAAAACTTCAAAAGTTAAATAATGCTCTGAATAGAAAGTTCAGTATAATAGTAGAACTCCAGTAAGAAGACAGTTTGTAAATCTGGCACTCCAACTTTCAACAGAAAAAATACCTTCAAATAAATTACCAAAAACAATGAATACAACAATTTAAGGGTTAGGATATATTGTATGCAACATATTAACACTGGGGAAATGTGTGTAGAATGTGTGTATATTTATTTTGTGGCTATTGTTACTTCATAATTTCATGTTTCTAGTATATTGTTTTAGTTCTCTACAGGCATAAATAAATAAACTTTTTTTATGCCTATCTATAATATGATGATAAAAAGGTCAGTTATATAGGTCTATTAATTTTTTTGAAATTGAGTATATGAATTTCTTTTAATACTCTAAAGTTATGTGTAATGCTAAGTCTCCACTCACTTCCCTGGATTAGTTTTTTTTTTTTACTCTGTCTCTCTGTGTGTATCTGTGTATGTTGATTGCTGCTGTTTAAATCAGGGCTGCAAAATGATTTTGGCTGGATGATGTGTTCATGTTTTGGATAACACCTGCTTTTTTAACATACTGAATAATTAATCTACTAAATAATTAATCTAATGTACTTAATAATTAATACTGAATATTTACATTTGGCAGAAAAATATGTGATGCATTCAACGTTCTTCATCTTTTGTCTCTGTTGTAGTTCCAAAGAACATTTTTGATCTGCCAATTCATTAAAAACTTAATATTCTTTGATGGCTGGCAGTGTAAAAGGAGTAATATGATATTCTTAATGAAATGCTGTTGTTTATTACAAGATACTCTGACTGCACAAGAGTGATTGAAAAGCTGTCATCTTTGTCTTCTCATTGAGTTATGATTTCAGGTTTATTGAAATAAATTTATTGATTGGAAAGAGTGTACAAAGGTACAGGAAAGTAATTCACCACTTTTATCCTGTAATAAGTTATTAACCTTCTCAAGGAAGAAAATGAGCAGTAAACTCAGGCAATTCTGGTGTCTTCCAGAAAGGATTAAATCTAAAGAAATAGCATCTAAGTGGGAGACTAAGATATTTCTCCTTCATTTGTCTAATAATTTTTCTACTGCTACAGAATACTGTTTGTTTTCTGATCAAACATTTGGCATACATAAATTATTCATCTCCTATAGCAAAATATTGCTTGGCTGGTAAACATTGTAATACAGGAAGACAATACAATATCCTACTTCAATATACTTTTTTTTGTTTTATTGTTCTGGATGTGCACTAAATCATTTAAATCTTGGAGGCACTCTTTTTATTCATTTATATACATTATTGAGTATGGATTAAAAGACTATGAATATTCTAGCTAGTGTGGCAACATTATAGAAGAAAAGACAGATATGTAATGTAGGCCATTATGTAACAACATCCAGCTGGTTTTCTGTCATTGGGTGTGTATGTATATCTGTGCCCATGTGTGTGTTTCCATCCATATCCATCTACAATGTACCGAGAAAATTGGCAATCAAGTATCATTTAAAAAAAAGCAAAACACAAATTGGAAAAAAATACTGGTAATTAAAGTCACTGCAGATTTACTCAAGGGTTTCTCTGTGCAACTCTTGCATTAAACATAGACAACACAAGATTTAAAATCTTAAAGGGATACTCAAATCTTTGCAACAAAAAATTTAAAGAATTTTATGGCATCATAAAGACTAATTAGTGTTATTAGATACTGGCATGCTACAAAAGGCTGAGATGGACTAGAATTCTGAATCTCTTCACGTGGTCATCACACTGATTTTATATTTATGCTCACATCCCTTTTGTGGGATTTTTGGAGATCATCCCAATTCTAGAGGACAAACTGGTCTCTCAGGGACAATAAATATTGGATGGATAGATGGATGGACAGACATACAGATGGACAGACAGATAAATATGTTTTAATATGTTGTTTTTTACTGTTGTTAGCCAGAGAGTCTTTGGATGTCAGCGACATATAAATTTAATAAATAAAAAAAATAAATAAATCCACAGATTGTGAACCATCACTAGATTTGCTTTGTGTTTTAATGCAAAAAAAGATCACAGTTCAGGTCAGATACACTTTTACTTATTCTTCATGTTTGATAGTTGGTCCAAGTATCTCCAAAAACCAAAAAAAGACACACTAAGGTTCTTCAGTGTCTTTTATTATTCCTTTCCTATAGTCAAAACCCTAGCCAAATTATAGATTATAATATAAAAATTATATATGGAAAATTTATTTTAATTTTCTAGAAACATACAGCCAGAGAGGGGAGAAGCCTCAAGTACGAATTATCTTGAGTCCTTGCGTAGCCACAAGAAATCCAGAAGTGACTCTCTCTTAAGCTTCATAGAACCTTATCTATTTGTTCCCAGGATGAAACTGGCAGTCTGGGGAGATTTCTGTATTTTAGGCAGAATACAATAAAGTAATTAGCTTGAACTCAGTATGAGTAGATCTGACTGCTTGTGTCTGACATCAATCTCCCCAGACTCACATCTTTTACTCCTGGGGAAAAAAGAAGTTTTACCAGAATGGCAGCAGATCCTCAAATAGGCGCTGCAGCATATCAAGATGTGGTGGATGCTTTACTCTAGTGTCAGGTTGGAATAGAGACCAAAATGAGAAACGTGGCAGCAATGGTGCTTCAGGTAATTCAACAAGTCCCACTGCCAGCAGTTCTGGTTGCCTCTGTACAGCCAGCAATTCCAACTGTGCATCCAGTTTTGCAGTGTTGCCATGGAGTTTTACCAGAAAAAAATTGGAGAAGAAACAGACAAGATGAGATCCTTCATCATTCAGAGGTGTACATAATAATCCAAGAGACAGAGTTTCTGACAGGATATGCAAGGGTATCCTTCATGCTGAGTTTGATAATGGACTTAGAAGCTAAATGGGCACTGCTAATCATTGAAGGGATACCGATTGCTGAAGGAGACAAAGTGTGGCTGTCTACAAAATTCCTGGCTTCTACTGTATCCTCAAACAAAAAAAACCTTAATGAAAAGTTTGTAGAGAGGTCCTCAAATGTGTAAACACAATGGCCTTTTGTTTGCAACTGCCACTATTCATGAAGGTCCATCCAGGTTGCTGTCATTTGTTGCTGGTCAGAGAAGCCCAAAGAGTTTGCTATGATCGCAGCATACATACACACACATATACACACACACACACACACATATACACACATATACATATATACACACATATACATACATACATACATACATATATATATATACATATATATATATAATGTGTGCGTGTATGTATATATATTTATATACATATATACACACACATATATATACATACTGTATACACACACACACACACATTCATACATACACACATATATATATATATATATAGGGGAAGGAGGTCAATACTCTGCCACTAGCCACCTCCAGAATGATGCATGATATTCTACAGGGCAGGAGCCACAGCAGAAAAGGCTCTTCTTCTTGACCCCACCAAATGAAATTCCTAAGCTGACAGGATGTAAAGCAGGTCTCTTCCACTGGATTTGGTGGGACAGGTCATCCCCATTGGGGTGAGATGATTCCTCAGATAATCTGGTCCCAAGCCATCTGCAGCTTTAAAGGTCAAAAACAATAATTTCAATTGCACCCAAAAGAAAACTGGCAGCTAATGCAGCTCGTAGAATAAAGGTGTTACATGGGCTATTCTAGGGGGCCCTAAAATTATCCATGCTACCACATTCTGCACTAGTTGCAACATCTGGATGCTCTTCAAAGGTAGCTTCATTGTAGAGTGCATTGCAGTAGTCCAATGAAGTGGGTGTAGGGACTCCTGGTCCAGGAAAGGCCACAACTGGCACACACCATGCAGTTGTATAAAGGCCCTCCTAGCCACAAATGCCATCTGCTCTTTGAGTAGGAGTCTGAGTCCAGGAGAAACCCCAGATTGTGCACAGGTCTATTTGGGACAGTGACACCCCATCCAGAGTTAAAGATATTAATGCTAAATCCAAAACCTCCAGACACCCAAAGCCACTCAGTCTTGCCAGGATTCAACTGAAGCCTGTTGTCCCCCATCCAGACCTGTACAAACTTTAGACACTGAGTCAGAGCTGAGACAACAAGGATGGAGATGTAAATCTGAGTATCATCAATGCACTGATGGTACCTCATCCCATGGTGATGGATGATCTCACACAGCACTTTCATGTAGATGTTAAAAAGGAGAGGAGAAAGTACTGAGCCCTATTGCACACCACAAAGTAGGGGCTGTGAACTGGATATCTCTCTCCACTGATCAGGACCAGCCTTGAAGAAAGGAGACAAATCAGCACAAAATTGTACCACCAAGCCCCAGTTCGTGCAACTGACCCAGAAAGATATCATGGTCAATGATACTGAAAGCCGCCAAGAGGTTAACGAGGGACAGGATGGATGCACTACCCCCATCCTGATCTCACCAAAGATTATC
>JANHZU010004011.1:101378-113471 GCA_032468055.1 Acrochordus granulatus
CACAAGTGTAACCAATACTGTCTCCATCTCATAACTGGGCCTGAACCCAGACTGAAAAGGGTCCAGATAATCCTTTTCTTCCAGTCTCCTTTGTAGCTGCTATGCAAGCACCTTCTTAACCACCTTCCCTAAAAAAGGAAGGTGGGAGACTGGATGATAATTGTACAAACAGGTGAAGTCCAATGAAGTTTTTTTAACAGGGGATGAACCAGGGCCTCCTTAAAAGGTCCTGGAAATGTACCTCAACCAGGAGGTACATGAATCTGATTGACAAGTGGTCACACTGACAGTATCAAGGACCCTGTCCATTCATCAGGGGCAATAGCATCCAATTGTTCCCAGATAACAGAGCAAGACTCCTCCCAAGGCATCCCAAGTGGATCTGCATCACATATGATTTCCATGATCTGACTATGACAAGGGGGACATTGAAGTTCCCTCACCACGTTACATTGCCATTGCTCTGACAAGAAAATGAAATCTGGAGTGTGACCACAATCTTGAGTAGGGCCCAAAATAAACTGGGATAGCCCATGGCTGCCATGGAAACAAGGAACGCCTGAGCTAATCTTAACAACAAGCCCAGGGATGGCAAATTTAAATCCCCCAGACCCATCAGCCTAGGAAAGTCCACTGCCAACCCTGAGATGGCCTTGACCAGCTCAGGCAGGCAAGATGCTATTCAGCAGGGAGGCTGGTACAGTGGCAATAGTCCCAACTGCTCCTATGAGCCAAGCTTCAAGAACAGGGTCTCACAGTACATTTGTGGAGCAAGACCCCTGGAGGCAAAAAGTGATTCTCAGATGACCATTGCCATCCCTCTGCCCTGCCCTGGAGTCTCAGCTGGTGCCAAACCTTGAATCTGGCTGGACACAACTCTGAGAGGGCAAACCGCGCCCCCCAGGAGACAGCCAAGTCTCAGTAATGCATGCTAGGTCATCCTGCTCCTCTTCAATGATGTCATGAATCAAGAGAACTTTATTATTGACTGATCTGGTATTCACCAGCAGCAACCAGACAACAGGATCACCAAGGGTATGCTGACCAGCGCTGGGAGTGAACATGGAGGGCTGAAACACACAACTGATTCTAAATATCAGGGGCATCTTCCTCTGCAATGGCCTACCTCCTGGCTCCTGTACTATCCCGTGTCCATTAGCACTGGAATATGATTTCCTGCTCAAAAACCCCAGGATGAAGTTCTCCCTCCCACCCTGATATCCTCCCTCTCCTAACCATAGGCTCTGCTATACCCCAACAACCAAATACAATCACACACACAACCAACCTAGAGGAAGGGATGAAGAACAGGAGCCTCCCAGAACTATATAGCATATATATATATGCTCAGCACCCTAAAAGACTCCTGCATCCTCCCTCCCTCCACACAAACATACAATGCCCACCCCTCCACACCAAGCCCTCTCACTGCTAGTTAGAGGGGGCAAGCTCACGCATCCCTTAACCCAGCTCTCACCATGGGTGGGGGCTCCACACAACAAAGACATATACCCAGGCTGGCTCTGGCTTTCACCCTAGAGCCATCCCCCAACCAAATGGGTCTACAGTTCTCCCAACAAGGCCATGATAACCTCATTGTTTCCACCAATTATCCATTCCCAGCTGCTCCCAGAGGCCTTGACTACCAAACATTTGCCAAGCTCCTGTTGCTGCAGCCACCACAGCTACTGTAACTGCTGCCATGCCACTCTTCCCAGCCACTCCCAGAAGTCTCGATCACTGAGTAGTTGAATTCCCAGCCACTTTCATTGTCACTGCCATAGCCACTGTCATTGCTGCTATGCCACTGTTCCCAGCTGCTCTCAGAGGCCTCAACCACCAAACAGCTGATCTCTGGCCTCCTTCACTGCCATCTCCACAGCTGCTGTCACTGCTACCTTGCTGTTATTCCTGGCCAGTCCTGAAGGCTTTGGCCTTCACAGTAAGTTCTCAGCCACTGGACAGGCTGAACAGCTGCTGAACAGCTGATTTTCAGCTCTGCCAATGTTACTGCCATTCTGCTGCTTCCACCACTCTCGTCTATGCCTTCAATAAAAAATCAGCCAAACAGCTGATTCTCACCTCCATCATCACTGCTCTGTGCCACTGTTTCCTGTACCACATTTCCTATTGCTGTTCCTGGTTGCCAAACAGCTGATCATAGGGAAGTAAATCTAGGCTGCTTCGGACTTCAAACAAAAAGCAGCTTCAAACCTTGGCCTTCACATGTCTTCCATTGTTGCTGCGCACCACTATTTCCTGTGCCATTATTCTTGTTACTGTTCCCAGCCACCAAAAGCTGATCCTGGGCATAAATCCAGCTGATCCCATGGCAAAAACAAAGGGGTGAAAAGATCCCACACATTTATTCAGGGAGCCAGCAGGAGCTCCATGTTTTGCATACACTCCCATCAACCATCTTAAAAAAAATTCCCAGGCAAACCAAAGATTCCAAGCTGTCAGAACCCAGCCCCATTCCAAAGCCTGAGCAGGACCCAATAAATGAAGGGTAACCAAGCAGAGGATGCTCCTCTGGAGGGAAACATTGAAGCAGATGAGCCTTAATCTTCAACTTTGGGAATCCATTTCTTGAGGGAAACATGGAAGTTGCAGAGTTTCATGAGAGTTTATGCAACTGCAGTATTTTTAAGACGGGATGATTTTACATAAAAGGATTACAAAATACCTTTAGTACTCTTGCTGCTGACACCTGCATGCCCTGTTTATAGAAATCATCATTAGAAAAGCTTCTAGTGTGAGCACAGCTAAAGAAAACCAACCATTTTTCTTCTCTTCAATCTTCTTGTTCCCATAAAGCTCCTATTGTTTGGTATTTGTTGCTTTATTTATTTATTTTAATTCTTACAATTGGTATTTGGAACAATGATAGTCCTTCTGAATTATACAGTATGTGGTTTTCTTTTGTTTCATTTGCATTACCTTATCTCCAAAATTATTTCAAATATTGAAGCATTGTTAGTATCTGTATGTGGTAAGAGAACAAGGGCATCACATCACATCAGCCATGCCTTTAAGAAAGGTTATGTCTCTAAAGTCACTCCCTGGCTTTTCCATCATTAAAAGGAGTTGTCTACCTGTCATTCTTAATCAGTACACAATTCAGGGTTCATGTGCTTCTAATTAAGTACTGTAATAGTAACATACACACATACACTGTATCAATTGATGTTGACTGATTGACTGAATTGAATAGCAAAAGCACATTAACTATTTGAATGAAAAATGTTAGTGGAGATTCAGTGTCACGATCAGATGAAAGCCTAATCATGTTAACATTATTTATACAGAAGTTTCATCTTTATCTAAAATATAAGAAAATTGAAACATATGCACTACTTTTAGTCATCTCCTGTGAATTTTGTATTACAATTCTTCAGGTATGGTTATTAATTTAATGGAACTTAGTTCTTTGATATAAATCGTTGAGTGTTTATCTGGCCAAAAAAAAAACACCTCCTTGAAAATTATCTCTTTGATCCCTTCTCTTTTTCAAAAGTCACTGTCATATGTTCTGGATTTAAACAGTCCGTTAAAGCTAATAGAATTTTGAGAGGCCTATGCTATATCATCCTTTTAATCATACTATTAATTATAGAAAGCTTTTAAAAATAATAAAGATTTAATTTGATTAGTGTAAAGCTGACAACTCCATTGTGTATATTGTTCTCCAATATGGAAGTGTATGCCTGTCTGGTTTTGCCTTAAGAGAGCTTTGGCCATACATGGGGGAAAATCTATTTCATTGTACTTATGCTAAAATGTAAAGAAGCAAAAAACAACTTGCATAATTGAAGAAAGGATTGAAGAAAAAATAGAATAATTTAATGAACTCTATTGTAAATTTATCCAAGAACGGAAGAGAAGTCATACCCTCAGACCTAAAATATCAGATAAATATTTATTACAAAGGAAAAAGGTGGACGTTGAGCCACTTTAGCAATTTTTAATCAAGTGATTGATTTGTGGAAGCATTAGCATTTAAAAAAAAACGTTTGATTGACTGGACCAAATGTATAATATACAACATTTTTAATGAATTAGATTATTGCTCACTATGAGATTTCCCTGTTCATTTCTCCTTAATTATCAGTTTCAAAAGACAGTTCAAATTAAGTTGTTAATTAGATATTGCAACCCCATAGACCATATGCCCCCATAGCATGCCAGGCCTCCCTGTCCTACACTGCCTTCCAAATTTGACTGAAATTCATATTCATCTCATCCTCTGCTTCCACCTTCTTATTTTGTTTTCAGTCTTTCCCAACATCCTGGTCTTTTCCAATGAGTCTCTTTGCAATAGGTGGCCAAAGTATTTGAACTTCAGCTTCAGTATCTGTCTCTACAATCAACAGTCAGGGTTGATTTCCTATTGGAGTCCAAGGGACTCTCAAGAATATTCTCCAGCACCACAATTTGAAGGCATCAATGCCTTATGATCCACCTCTCATAGCCATACATTAATATTGGGAAAACTATATATAGCTTTGACTACACAGACCTTTTTTGGCAAGGTGATGTCTATTGTTTTTAATATGCAGTCTAGGTTTTTCATAGCTTTCTCAGGGAGTAAGTGTCTTTGAATTTCATTGCTGCAGTCACCATCTGCTGTGATTTGGGAGCCCAAGAAAATAAAATCTGTCATAGTGATGGGACCAGATGCCATGATCTTAATTTTTTTAATGTTGAGTTTCAAGCCAGCTTTTACACTCTCCTCTTTCATCCTCATCAAGAGGCTTTTTAGTTCCTCTTCACTTTCTGCCCTTAGAATGGTATCATCTGTGTGTCTGAGTTGTTGATAGTTCTCCTGGCAATCTTAATTCCAACTGGTGATTCACCCAGCCCAGTATTTTGTATGATGTACTTTGCAGGGTAACAATATGCAGCCTTGTCATACTCCTTTCCCAACTTTGAACACCCACATACATTTTTTAGGAGAAAAGTAAGGTGGTCTGGTACTCCCATCTTTTAAAGAATTTTCCAATCCTGTGGCCACTGCTGAGTTTTTCAAATTTGCTGCATATGGAGTGCAGAACATTATCAGCATCTTCTTTTAGGATTTTAAATAATTCAGCTGGAATACCATCACCTCAGCTAGCTTTGTTGTTCGTAATGTTTCCTAAGGCCTACTTGATTTCACACTTCAGAATGTCTGGCTCTAGGTCAGCAACCACACCATCATGGTTTTCATGGACATTTAGAACTTTCTTATATAGGTCTTCTATATATTCTTGCCACCACTTCTTAATGTCTTCTGCTTCTATTAGGTCCCTACCATTTTTGTCCTTTACCATGCCCATTTTTGAATTTCCCTATGGGGGAAACAAGGCCTGATCCATGTGTGAAGAGGAGGAGCAACCTAGAGTCACTATGCATGGAGGGCCATTAGATTTTTTTGCCAAGGTCAGAAGTTTAGGCAGGCAGGAGAAATTCTTATAACCCTGAAGCATCTATTAAAGCTGCAGAATAGAGATTACTTTCATCTGGCTCATTTCCTTTCAAATCTTTAATTTCTCTTCTCAAAAAAGGAAGGGAGGGAGGGAGGGAAAGAAAAGGAAGAAAGATTTTACTTATTTGCAAGGAAGCTTGCAGAAATTTAGGCATGGTTTCTGACCCTTAGGAATCAAGAGCAATGGCCAACCAGATGGCAATAGAAGCAGTCCTACAGAGGCAGGATGGAGTGGAGTATGTTTGCAATTTGTCTGCTCCAGTGGTACAGTTAATTCAGCAAATGCAGGCTGTTCCAATGTAAGCAATTCAACATACTACAACTGTTCCAGTTCCTGTGCTGAACCAAGATTGATAGACAGTAATTCAGAGGGTCCATGGAAGTTTGCCAGAGGGCTTTGCCAAAAAAGCATAGAAGATGAGGACATCTATTGCTCAATGTGAGTTATTTATGGGCACCCATCCTGGGCAATTTCCAACTACCAGGCTAGAGTTTCTTTCATTTTGAGTCTTCTAACAGCATCAGCTGCACAGTGGGTCCTGCCTATTACAGAGAATAACGACTCTGTCATGGATAATTATCAGAACTTTTGGGCAGTTTCAGAAGCTATTTCAGTCATTCCATAAAGGAAATCACAGCTACCCACTGCATGATCAGCTCAGCTAGGGCAGTAAGTGGGTCAGGGCCTTCAAAACGAAGTTCAAGTTGATGGGTTGGAATGAGCTAGCACTAATTGCACAGTTTAGATGGGGGCTGTAAGTCCAGATCAGTGCTGAACTCATCAGACAGGAGGCCCCCCAGGCACTGGATCAAGTGTATCAGCTCTGCATAGTTATTGGTTCACACCTTAAAGAGATATAGAGCACTTTTGGCAAAAAAAAGCTCCAAGTACCTCTACCTTGCCAGGCTATTCCCTCTTCTAATGCCTGCAGCAGATGAGCATGGGGAACAAGATCCGATACAGATTGGGGATGTCAGAAATGGTTCAGCAACAGATGAGAGATAAAGACATAAGGATTTACTGTTTTGTTTTCTTTGTGGTGCTCCAGGGAATATAGTGAGAAGTTGCCCAGCAAGAGCCTACAAGAGAGAGAATGCAGCCCACAGAAGTGAGACTGGAGGCAGATGCCAAGTTCTGGGTGCAATCAACCAGGAAAATGGCTACAGCCCCTCTACTCAGAGCTACCCAGACAGTAAGCAGAGCTCAGCATTTGGCAAATGCAAGGAACCTTGTTAACAATTCCTATAATGCTGATCATACTCCACAGAGGTATGGAAAGGCTCTAGTAGTTTCAGGGGCAACTGCAAGCTTCGTAAATTCCTCCACAGTCAAAGCCCTCCAAATACCTTCAGTCACTTTATCTCTCCCAATGATACAAATGAAAATAATTGATGATCAGCCTTTGAAGGCAGGTCAAATTATTCATTCCATAGCTCCCTTGCAAGCAGCCATAGCTCAGCAGCAACAAGTGTTAAGCTTTTATGTCACAGAAAACCTTCATATTGGAAGCAGAATGGCTAAAGCAGCATAACCCTATAATAGACTGGGGGGCAGGAAGCTTGCATTTCCCATTTCAGAGTGACCACTTGCAAGGAACCAATCTGCAGAGCCAAGGCCTCAGGGTCTCAGGGATGCAGCTTCCCAGTTACCAGAAAAGTATAGATTTCACAGACATTTTTTCCCAGAAACTTCAACTGTTGCCCTCAAAAGAGAGAGTGACTGTACAATAGATTTACTTCCAGGGGCAAAGATTTCTGTCAAAAGATAGTACCCCATGTCTGCCAAGGAGTTAACTGTTTTAAAACAGCACCTGGACTCATTTGCAAAAAAGCTTTATCTCACCTTCTAAGTCCCCAGCCTTAGCATGTTCTTTGTTCCCAAGAAGCAGGATCCAGGGTCTTCAGATCCATCAGCTGACCCCCCTGTCTGAGTGGTTCATGACCTGAGTTCTCATGACAGTGAGAGATGATTATACAATGCCTCTTTACTCAAACTTTATGAATAAATTGCAGAAAGAATACATTTTCACCAAGTTAGACTTTTGCAATGCTTATAATCTCATCAGGATCTCAGAAGGCCATGAGTATTTGACAGCTTTTTACATGAGATTTGGGAAATTTGTGTACAGCATGATCCTTTTTGGTCTCACTAATGTGGGGGCTATGTTTTCTAAGTTTATGAACCAGGTTTTTGCTGATTTATTTGACAGGTTTGTAGTGATTTATCTGAATGACATTTTGGTCTATTGCAAAAATGAAGCTCAACATGACCACCATGTGTGAGAGGTCTTGACTAGACTAAGAGACAATCACCTTCATTATAAATTAGAAAAGTGCTTTTAACCTCAAGCAACTAGATTGCTTGGTATAGTGCACTTCCACAGAGGGCATCCAAATGCACCCTTACAAGGTACAAGCTGTACTGGAGTGGCAAGCACCCAAGACCACCAAACAGGTGAAAAGCTTCTTAGGTTTTGCCAATTTTTACAGAAAAATTATCCCAAATTTCACTCAAAAAGTAAAGCCTCTCACACAGCTGTTAAAAAGGGGCCAGATTTGTCTGGGAAGACACACAGCAAGCAGCACTTACAAAGTTAAAGCAGCTCTTTGCAAGCCAGCTGTTGCTTCACCTTCAAAGACCCTTCAAAGAAATTTATTGCTCAGACCGATAGTCAGAAAAAACAAGAAGAAAGCTTCTGATGTTGGAGCTGTCCTGTTACAAGAGGCACCAGACAAGAGGCACCAGACAAAGGTACAGGGTTATTAATTTGTGCATATTATTCCAGAGCTCTTACAGTGGCAGAGAGAAATTACATGTTCAATAAAGAGCTGTTAGCAGTTAAAATGGCCATTCAAAATTGGTGCCATTTTCTAGAAGGTAGGCCTTGGCCCTATAGAGGTCAATATAGATCATAACAACCTGCAGATGTTACAACAAAATAAGCCACTCTCTCCCAGACAAATGAGATGGAGTCAATTTTTCTCACATTTCAATATTTACATCCAGTATATACCAGGAGCAAGAATTGCTCATCAGACACTTTCCAGAAAGCTAGAATACATGCATCTCCACCACATCCCAGTGGCTGAAACCATTTTATGATCTGAGAATTTCAGAATAGTACCAGAAGCACCACCTGAGAAATACTGGAAGCAAATCAATCACATCAAGACATCTTCACCAGGATCAAAGTTCATCAAGAGTTAGACCCTTTCATATGGGCCCAGATGGATGATCTTCAGGAGGTACCACTAGGTATCACATCTCCATTTTTGGTGGAGAGAGGGACATTACGACACAAGGGCAGAATATTTCCACCAGCACTCAGAGAAGAGGTATTGCAGCTCTGCCATCATAATCAGACAGCTGGCCATGGGGGAGTCTTTAAAACACTGCACAGAACCTTGCAAGACTTTGGTGGCCTCAGATGTCAGCAGACATCAAGGATTATATTGCCTCTTTCCACACCTGCAGAAGGGCCAAGTCTCTCTATCAGAAGACTGTAGACCTTTTGTCACCCCTATCTACCCCTCCCTGCCCTTGGCATATTGTGTCTCTAGACTTCATCACTGACTTGCCTCCAGTTCAGGGCCATACATCAATATTGGTGATAGTGGATGGCTCACTTTATTCCCTGCAAGGATCAGCCCTCTGCCAAGGAGACTGATCAGTTGTTTTTGGACAATGTATTTCACCATAGAGTTAGGATGTCAAGAGGTATGGTACAAGTCAGTTTATCTTCTGCCTGTCACCATGCCACCAATAGTGAGGCTGAAAAAAGTAATCAGATGGTTTCAACAACACTTAAAATGCTAGTGCATCTATACACAGAAACTTGGCCTTCCTTACTCCCACTTGCTGAGTTTTCATACAACAATGTACTTCATAAATCCATTAATATGACTCCTTTTCAAGCCTTGTATGGAGTTCACCTCCATAACCCACCTGTTACCAGACAAGCCCAGAGATAACAGTAGTGTTCCAGGGGCAGTAGATTTTTTGCAAGAGCAAGTAGCCGCTCAAAGCCTGTTAAGAGCTAGAGGAGGCCAATCAATCTTATAAACAGGATGCTGATGCTTGTCAGCAACAGGGACCTCCAATTGCAGTTGCTTCCATGCATGAAAGTACACCCAGTGTTCTACCTCTCCCCTTGGTGAAAGAAGCCCCCCCATCAGCTTGCAATCTTCTCATCTACCTCCCCCTCCAGTCAGTGTGAAAGAATAAGAATTCAATGTGGAAGAAATCCCAGATTCCAGGAGAAGGGGAAGAAGCATCCAATATCTTATCGATTGGAAGGGCTACCCAGAATCTGAATGTTCCTGGCAAAATGCCTGGCATGTCCATGTGCTGCTCTTGGTACAGCTTTTTCATCAGAGTTTTCCCAGCAAGCCTCCAGCACAGCTACTGGTTCCAACTATAACACCTCCTGAGGGATCTGTTGCTGAACATATTGATCTGCCTCCCAGTGCTCACAACAAAGGGCCAGTACCTACATACTATGAGCAACCTTCTACTTCAGGCCTAGCTGGGCTTAAGGGAGGGGACGACAGGCACTCAACCCGACAGTTTTTTTCACAGCAAGAGCCATCTGTGGAGCCTCCTGCAGTGAGACACAAACCAACCAGATACAGCAGGAGGGGGGAGGGATGTTGGACTCTGAACAACCTTCCACTTCTGGCCTCACTGGCCAGAAGAGAGGGAGGAAGAAGTGAGAAATTAATCCTGTACTTCCTTTACAGCTTGATCCATCTGCTGAGTAATGGAAGCTCTTGAAATGGGGGAAAGGACTTTCTTTTAGATGACTTCCCCACTTTCTGAGGAAACCATGGAGGCTGGGGAGGTCACAGCTGACTCCTCTATGGAGGAGAGAAATTATAATGGAGAGGGGGTGATGTGGGAGAAACAAGGCCCGATCCATATGTGCAGAGGGGGGGGCACCCTAGAGTCATTATTAATGAACAAGTTCAGGAATGTCAACTTCCTTTGCTTTCTTTCCTTTATTTTTCTTTGGGATTGTTTTAGTAGCTATCGCCTGTACAATGCTATGCACTCCCTTCCATAGTTCTTCAGACACTCTGTCTACCAGATCTAATCCCTTAAATCTGTTCATCATATCTACTGTGTATTCCTAAGGAATATGATTCCTAATCATATGAATGGCCTAATAGTTTCTCCTACTTTCTTAAATTTAAGCCTGAACTTTGCAATAAAAAGCTTATGATCTGAGCCACCGGTCTTGTTTTGTCTGACTCTATAGAACTTCCCCATCTTTGGCTGAAAATAATGTAATCAATCTGATTTTATCTGGTAATGTCCATGTGTAGAGAGGCTTCTTGGGTTATTGGAAAAGAACTACTGCTATGTCCAGTGTGTTCTCTTGATAAAACTCTGTTAGCCTTCGATCTGCTTCATTTTGTAATCCAAAGCCAAACTTTCCTGTTACTCCAGTTATCTTTTGACTTCCTGCTTTATCATTCTAGACACTATGATAAAAAACATTTTTTTGTATTAGTTCTAGAAGGTGTTGTAGGCCTTCATAGAACCAGTTAACTTCAGCCTCTTTGGCATCAGTGGTTGGGGCATAGAATGGATTACTGTGACGGTGAATGGTTAGTCTTGGATTTGAACCAAGATCATTTTATAATTTTTGAGATTGTACCTCAGTACTGCTTTTCCCACTCTTCTATTGACTATGAGGGTGACTTCATTTCTTCTAAGAGATTCTTGCCTGCGATAATAATATAGTGGTCATCTGAATTAAATTTGTCCATTTCCATCCATTTTAGTTCACTGATTCCCAAGATGTATTTCTAATATTTAAGTTCATCCAGCTTATCTTGATTTATAGATCTTACATTCCAGGTTCTATGCAATATTGTTCCTTACAGCATAAGACTTTCCTTTCACCACCAGACACATCCACAGCTGAACATCCTGTCAGTTTTGGCCCAGCTGCTTCATCTTTCTGGGTGAAATTATACTTGTAATTGCCCTCTGTTCTTCCCCAATAGCATATTGGATAGCTTTTGAGCTGAGGGGCACATCTTCCAGCATCAAGTATTTTAGCCTTTTGATACTGTCCATGGGGTTTCCTTGGCAAGGATACTGGAGTGGGTTGTCATTTTCTTCTTCAGTGGATCATATTTTGTCATAACTCTCCACTATGACCTCCATCTTGGGTGGCCTGCATGACATGAGGTATGACTTAAGTGAGTTATGCAAGCCACATTGCCACAAGAAGTCAGCAATCCATGAAGAAATTCAAATGACAGAGGATAAGCTAAAATCTATTAAGAAACAATCTATGTTTTTCACTACATGTCACTTCAATCAATTTTATTCAGAAAGCTGTAGTTTTCATTGCATGTTTTAAAGTAACAATGTATGTATTTTTTATTTTTATCTCAAAATGCATGCTTGAATTTCAATGTTGAACTAGCATAAAACTGGGTTAAAATTCAGAGATGTCCCAAAATATGATGAATAGGCAATTTTCTTTGAGATGGAATGAAAATTACATTTTTTCACACAAAAAGCAGCAAATTTCCCTATCTATCTATCATCTATCTATCTATCTATCTATCTATCTATCTATCTATCTATCTATCTATCTATCTATCTATCT
>JANHZU010004012.1:6802-34149 GCA_032468055.1 Acrochordus granulatus
CAATAAGAGATCTCTGAAGGTCTCCCATAGAGAATCTTCGGCCAAGGACCAGGCTGAAAAGGAGATAAACAAAACCACATGGTGCTGGCTGACATATTAGCTCAGTAGCAGGGAGTTGGAGCCCAGCTAGAGGGATAGCTGGGGGTTGAGGAAGAGAGGTAAAAAGAGAATCAAGAACTTGAGTAAGGACAAAGACTGATGCCTGCCTTGAGAGATGACTCAATTGCTGGATCAGGCGGGCAAAACTTAATGAACCAAATGGTCCTACTTGGCAGAAGAGAAATGTGAAGCTCAGGACAAGCTGTAGCTTTTGCTTTATCCAGAAGAGCAACTCCCTAGTGGTTCTTCACACTACAATCCTCTCCTCATTTTTTTTGGAGTTGCACCATGAAATGAATTCTCTGCAAGTTTACTTTTGCAGAGCCTTGCTTGGGTAGAACATGAAGTTGTAGGAGCTTTTGAAGGAAGAAGGTAATAGAGGAATTGTGCTCAAGAGGAGAATAGAGGAGTAATATTCTCCAGTTTGGGAAAAGTGGGGATGGAAGAGGGAAAAGTATTGGCATTTTAGTAAGATAGAGGAGGATTTGGCATGATGTCCCATTCAGAGCTGACCATATTGAAGCATGAGCATGACCATATTGAAGCATATTGAAGAAGCCATCTGCTCCTTTGCATTGTTTGATTCAATTAAAAACTCCACCTAAGAGAAATTTTAGTATCTGGAGTCTCCTGGGCCACATCAGTTCTTGCTGTGATGCCATCTTGTTTCTGTTCTCAGTTGTTGAAACCAGAAGGAAGAGAGTGTAAGAGGAACAGCAGCCCTGTGGGCAGCTGTCCGAAGACCATGATGTTTAACTTGACACTGAATTCAGACTACTCATTTATCCAAAATAGAAAAAATACTAGTTTTTCTGGGCATATCTGCTAGAGTATAGGTCTGTTGAGCCCAGTGTTGACTTCTTTGCTGAAAGCAATGCTCCAAGATCTTGGTTAAGATCTTTTCTCATCCAGATTCCCCATATCTTTTAAACAGAAGATAGTGAAGATTGATCTTGGAACCTTACACAGAAAAGGACAAGACTTTATTGCTAAACTATGGTCCATCTCCCAGTATTGCCATACATCATGTTTGAACAGCCACAGAAATATATTCACTGAACTATAACAGTAAAATTTCTACACCATATCTGAAGCCCAAATCCCTTTGGAAATGTTTGACATAGCCATTTAGGAGCAATGGAGATCTAGGAGATCGTAAACTGTGTTTTTTGATATATTATTTCTAATACCTCTTCTGTATATCCTTGTTTTTAACATTTCTGTTACTGACACTTTTGAAATAATCTATGAATCTGAATGCATTAGGGATGACAAGGAGGCCAAAATAAAAGTTAGGAAGATCTCCTTGGGGGAACTGAGCAAAGGAACTCTTTCACTCTTGCATCTATATAACTTTAAACCCTGCTACAAGGCCCATATAAATTCCTCTGTCCTACTGGCTTGGCTTCTTAGATCCATGAGGAAGCTGAGGTTCCAACCTTAACATATAATAAGCTGTACATATAATAAGCAGAGGAGCCTTCTTAACAAATTAATTTTCCTTAGGAAATTTAAACTGTTATCTTTCTGTGGGTTAACTGCAACTTGAAATTACCCAGGGAACAAGGCAAAAGAATGAAACTCCAAGCAAAATATTTAGCTGTTAGGTAAGAGGTTTAGGACACTGAAAACTGAAAAAGAGGCAGGAGCTCTTGAGGAAATCTAGTGTTACCCCAAGTTTCTAAAGCTGTGTTTCCCAAACTTAACTTTTAAGATGCATGGAATCCAACTCCCATGCTCTTAAAGTTGCCACACCTCTTAAAGTTGCCAAGGTTGAGAAACACTGCCCTAGACCACAGAGTCTGAACTGAGTCCAAATGTATTCCTGTTTAGAATGGACCTTTTGAAGTAGGTTTTGACAAGCCTAAGTCCCACTTCTTTCAAGGCCTCTGCTATTCAGGATGACAAAGTGTGGATCCCATCCTTCCCTTCTTCCTCTTTGCTGCCCTTTCCTTGGGTTTATGCCCACCCCCAGGTTCAAAATTCTCCAGTAGATTTCTGAACTTTGTAGTCAAACGTATCTGAAGGGTGCCTGGCTATACAAAGAAGGCAGCTGAATGTTTGGCTACCTCTGTCTGTCAGTTTCTGGCTCAGGAGCCAGCCACGGTTTCTTTCTCATTGCAAATAGGGACAGCAGGGCTATGGTGAAGGGATGCAGGGGGGGCAATGGAAGTGCCCCAACTGGGAAGAGGCAATTCAGCTCAGAGAAGCTTCCACAAGTTTCTGGGCCCCCAGATTATTTTTCTTTTCCTAACCAAATATAGTACAAGGGACAATTGATAATTGGCATCAGTTTCTATTTCACCATTTAGTTTGTAGGCTTCTCGTATGCCTCCATTTGGATCTGTTTGGCTGTTTCTTCTGTGTGGGCTATGAATGCATAAGTGCTCCTATAGCATACTATTCTTCCTCTGTTAACAAAATATTTCAATTAATTACATTTCCTTCTCATTTTTCTGGCCAACTACTAGCATCACTCGCACTTCTCTCTGTTCTCTTCCTTTTCTCACTGCATCTCAATTTCTAACAGCCAGGCAATTGCAACTCCTCCTCTAGCCAGATTTTCCTCTTCCTTTTGAAGATTGGAACCTGTCATAAGGAGAATTGGGTGAAATTAGTTGCTCAGAAGGATTTACTTAACAAGAGGGATTAAGGACCATATTTTTGATGAGAAAACTGTACGGGTAGTCCTCGACTTAGCACCACAATTGGGACAAGACCAGAATTTCAGTTGTTAAACAAGGCAGTTGTTAAGGGAGTTGTGTTGGATTTTATGACCTTTTTTACCATGGATTTTAAGTGAATCACTGCAGATGTTAAGCAAATCTGGCTTCCTCCACAGACTTTGCTTGGCAGAAGCTGGCTGGGAAGTTTGCAAATGGCAATCGCATGACCTTGGGATAATGCAACCATCTTAAATACTTTATATGTTGGTCACCAAGCATCCAAATTTTGATCATGTGACCATGAGGATTCTAAGCATGAGGACTGGTTGTAAGTCATTTTTTTTCAGTGCCATTGCAACTTTGAGTGGTCACTGAATGAATGGTTGTACATGGAGGACCACCTGTACCATTTTCTTCTAAATAATTCCATGCTGTGTTAAGAATAAAAATCAAAACTATAGTTCTGTCAGGTGCTTACCTCACATCTTTAAGAAGAGAGATACCTTTCACCAAGAGAACAATGCTGTTGCTGTGTGCCATCCTCGGAGCCATGTGCTTTTACAAATGCCAGTTGCTCACATGGGCACTGGGCTTCATCTGCATACAGGGTGTTCCTTAGCCAATCACTAGCTCACCAGTGCAGAACGGAACAGACACATTGGCATGAAGGAAAGTCTACCGCTGATTCAGCTACAATACACAAAGAGAGGAAAGCTTCTACAGGGTTGCTGTTTTGATTTCCCAATATAGCTGTAGGTTCTCCAGACAGATTCCAGCTTTCTATTGATACAAACATGTCACGAGCTGCACTGAGGCACATGTGAACCAAGATTCATTCCTAAATTGTGCATTGTCAATAAAATGATCTCTTTTGCATGCACACAATAGCCAGCCTGCCCCAATGTGATGCCCTACAGAGGTATTGAGGCTTGTTTCTTCTGGAGGAGGCTGCCATCATTTGTATGGGGCTATGAAAGTTCAGCAAAGAAGAGACACAAAGGAATTATCAGTCACTAGGATCAATTCAGCCTGTCCACCACAGTGTTCTTATCTGACCTTGGGTAAATCATGTCAAGCTGATTTTCAGTTCCCCACCATGGGATAATATCCCTTAGCCTTGCTTCTGATTACAGTAGCAAAGCATGAGGATAAATCTATGAAAAACAATGAGTCAGGCTGATTTTAAGGAGATGAAAATTTGAATAAGAAGATTAATATGAGGGTGAGAGAAAAATAGAACTCTAAATATTATCACAAAGTAGGAAAAATGTAAGTCTTTTCCACCCATACAAACACATATTACCTGCGCAGGGATCTATGGGCCTTGTACATGATTGAAAGATGGCTGTGAATCCAGCATATTTCAATCCCAGTGATTGTAGTAACAGCATCTTGTAAAGAGGAGATAGTAATCCTAACTATCCTTCCAGGGCACTAAAAATACCTATAGCACAATCCCATGCATTCTTACATGGAAATTAGTTCCCTTGAGAGCAGTGATACTTACTGTCAAGCAAGTATCTTGCAACTTATTGCAAGTAGATTGCAACTGGGAATGCAATCCTAAATGAGATTAACAGGAGATTATCAAATCTCTGCTGGCCCATACCAAGACAAACATTCCAGGAGACACATATTTTTGTTTTGTTGCAATGGATATAATTGTTTGAAATCCCTCTTCCCAGTTAAGGGAAACATCTGCCCCAGTCTGAAGCTGACAGAAAAGTCCTCTCCTTCCAGGGCCTCATGAGAGAACAGAAGTGGCTTGGATGTTGCCAAGATTTCCTTGTCCCAGCTTCCAAGCAACCTACTTCAGAGCCTCCTGCAAGCTGGAACAATGCCAACGGTTTATACCCATTGACCTCCCTTCCCACCAGCGGAGCTCTTTTTCACTGGCAGTAGGATATTTCTCTCCTTAACAAAACCTGCTCAGAGAGTCTTCCAAATGGGATAATAATTCATTTGAGCAGAACAGTTTTACCTGTGGTACTTAAAAGAGCTGAATAATTTTCCTTCAATTCAACCTAACGTTTGAAATAGCTTTAAGGACAGAATAGAGCAACAGAGACCCTAGAGCAGGCATGCCCAATTTTGGCAATTTTAAAATGTGTGGACTTCACTTTCCAGAATTTCTTATAGCTGGCTGAGGAATTTGGGAAGCTGAAGACCACACGTCTTAAAGTTGCCAAGGTTGGACACCCCTGACCTAGAGCCATATCTATGAGGTCTGTAAATCTATGGACTCTTCTCACCCACCTTCTTACATGCCTCCCTTCCTCCTCCCATCCTGGAATTTCTGTTCGGAATAAAGTCCCTGTAGTGGTTTATTTGATAGAGTTTGTAAGGTCAGATCTTCCCCTTTAAAGGAAACCCCACCATCTACCTAAGAGGAGATGTGACCAGCCTATGGCCTTGGAATTTTCTTCCAGGAACCAAAGGTTTGCAATC
Source organism: Acrochordus granulatus (assembly GCA_032468055.1). Taxonomy (NCBI): domain Eukaryota; kingdom Metazoa; phylum Chordata; class Lepidosauria; order Squamata; family Acrochordidae; genus Acrochordus; species Acrochordus granulatus. The sequence goes on from JANHZU010004012.1 coordinate 12,016, forward strand.
TAAAGCTAGTAAGGCAGTATAAGAGAAAAGCACTGAACTCTCTTTAAGTCCATAAGTAGCTACTATAATTGTTGTTAATTTTAGTATTATTATCTCATCTCCTCCCTACTTAACTCCACTGAATTTAACTGGATTTAACTGAGATTAGTCTATGCATGTTACAGTTAGACAAATATCTCCCCAGCTAAGTTGAAAGATCAGTGTTTTTAGGAAGTCCCCACCCTTTATGGTATTCAAAACAAACTGATCTATATATTTCATATATCTACATTTAACTTGTGTGACTTGTTACATAGCAAATTCATTATATTAAAAATGATTTAGTGAATTATCTCTTTACTTGTGTGCTTCTTCCTCAAGATAGCCGCATTAGAAGTTTTCCTGTGTTAAAGCTTTACAGGAAATATATTGCAGCAATTTGTCTCCTTTGTCTGTTGAAGAGTTTTGTGTGATCTGTTGGATTGCTTTTTTGATTGGTGAGGATATTCTTCCTTTACGTTAGAACTCTGTGCAATTCAAGAGCTGCATGACTTTATATTATTTTAATTTTGGTTTAAAAATTATCTAATTTTAGAATGAAATCTATTCATGAATATCAAGACTCACTCCTTTGTGGCTGACAAAATTTTGACTCAAACAAAGCTTGTTGAAAAAATGTGTTGAAATGAAAGAACAGCAGTGGCCACGCATCTAATTAGAATGAAACTTCAAGTGGCATACCATAGGATTCCATTCTAGGCCCTGTGTTATTCAACATTACTTGGATAGAAAATATAGTGATCAAATTTGGGATAATACAAAATAGAGGAGAGCAAAGACCTTAGAAGACTATGTCAAATTATTCCTTATCCTGACAAATGAAAAACAACAGGGAGAGACCAACAAGATGTATTCCTTATTTTGGGTAAAAAAAATCAAAGGCATAAATATAGAAAGCGGGAAACTCTATTGGGCAGCAACACATAGAAAAGAGAATCTGGGTGTGGGGTTGATCACAAAGTAAATATAAGCCACCGATGTCATGCAGCAATGAAAATAAGAAATGTAATTCTGGGTTGCAAGAGAAATATAGTTCCAAGATCTAGAGAAATTATAATTCTTCTCCATTCTGCATTAGTCACAAATCACACCTAGGCTATTGCATCCATTTCTGGGCAGCACATTTTAGAAAGGACATTAATGTTAGAATACAGCCAAAAAACAAAGAAGATAAAAATGAGCCTGGAAAGAAAGAACTACACAGAATGGTTGAAGGCTATTCAGTGAAGAGAAGAGTGTGTGGAGATATGACAGTTATTATCAAGCACCTGAAGGACTGCTATGTGGAAAACAGGACTGAATTGTTCAGAGTTGTTGTAGAAGGCAGGGAAAGAAATAAAAGGTTTAAAGTATAAGGAAGTACTGTAGATTTAAATTGATATCAGGAAAAAAAATCCCAATGGTAAGAGCCCTTCAACTGTGGAGCAGACCGCCATTGGAGCTGATGGACTCACTTTGGCCTGATGTATTAAACAAGCTATGTAACTCTTTTTTAGGGATGCAGTAATGGTGGATTCCTTCACTGGTAGGAATTATTTATTTTAATTAATAAAAATTACCTCAAGGTCCCTTCCAATCCTTACATTCTACTATTCTTTTTGAAATGCAGACTTTTTTTTAATCATCTGTAACATGCAAGGTGAGTGAGTGAGTGAGTTGACTAACATGGTTACTGAGTTTTTCATCACTTGCCAAGTACTGCACCACCAAGAGTGTTTCCCCTGTAGGAAAACATAGTATCAACTTATCTACCTTCCTTCTCCATCTATCTATAAACAAAACAGAAATTCTATGGGAGGTACTGTGTAGAAAAGATAGATTAGGCAGATAACTAAAAAGGAAAAATAATGATTATTTGTGACATACTATCCTTCCCCTGGTCTGCATTTCTTGTCTAAACTGCCTATATTTAAGTTTCAGCCCTGGATGTCTGTCTAAATAATCTCTATGCCCCTGTAAGCCCTAGATTGATTTGTCTCAAATCTTTCAATCAGGTTCACATTTCAGAGGATTAAATAAATAACAAGTAGAGTAATTAGACTGGCTGCATTATGCTGATGCCTAGTAACGTTGAATTAACCAATAGCAGGAATTCTTCTAATAATGGCTTTGAATCTCCTGCCAGTTGGCTTTTCACTCAGAAGAAGAAGCAAGGCACCTAATTCCTGCTGGAAACATCCTAGAGGCTTTTAATTCACTTAAATGCAAGCTGGATAAATGTGATATATTTTTCTGGGCTAGTTGTGAAGAAATGCATGTGCCTTGGCTCCCATAGAGTTTTTCATTCCAGATAAGGAAAAAGTTGCTTTTATGCAATAAATGGAGTGCTGCACTCCTGGTCTACATTGGTTGTGATGACAGCAAAAATGTGAAGAAAAGGAAGGCAGAGGGGAAGGAAGGAAGGAAGGAAGGAAGGAAGGAAGGAAGGAAGGAAGGAAGGAAGGAAGGAAGGAGACAAATTCTGGTACTTGCTCATTCTCTGTATATCTTAAAGAAAGCTTAGATTAAAGAAAGGGGATGCATTTATCTTCATAATTTCTTAAGTATCTGTCAAGGTCTAAATTAAAGCATATTTCTGACTGTTTTAGCCCAAAAATTATTTTCAACCTGTGCATATCTTTTGGCCCTTTTCCACTTGCTTGTGTATGTTGTGAGCAGGAAGATACAAGTATCAGAAACAATTCCAATTGGCAAACCCACAGGGAGTGTACAGGCAACAAAGGAGGCAGATGGCTGATGGATCCAGCACCTTGGAGAGAGCCTAGACTATCACCCAACAAAGAATTAAGAGCCTCACGATACTTCAAGTGACTGCTGGCGCTTTGGGATGTGTGAATATCAGCAGAAGAATTGAATAAGGCCAACAGGGTTTGCTTCTCCTTCTATTCAGCTTTTGAATCATATATGAATATTTCTTTGAATTTCTCATATTTCTGGCCAATTCACTGGTTCTGCATATTGAGTGACCATTGTTACAAATAAAGTAATTAGCTTGAAATGTGTATGTCTATTGATTTTGCCTGCCAAAGGTACATATTGCTTTGCTCTAAATATCAAAGATAACTGATTTGTGTAGGGTAATGAAAATATGTCAGGATTTGGATGTGATTTAAAATCCTCAAATATATTGATAATTTGTTTTTGCATATATTTAGCAGGAAATGTCTGAAATTTTGTATTTTCCTTCTCCCACACTCATAACAAGTGAAAAGGCACCTCAGTTGAATATGTTATGTTTCTGTAATGTTATAAAAGCTGGTGACTTCTATATTTTTAAGCAGGCTGTGGATTTAAGGTATTTGCTGACAGGAAGGGAATGTTGATTGGGTGTACAAGCAGATGTATAGTTGAGTGAATCATAAATGATAATGTACACTGATTTTTATCTGCCTTATTTGGGTTTAGAGGAGGGTGTTGATACATATGTGATGTTTTGCAATAATGTGATCTACATTGCAAAATTAGAAATCTGCTTTTCTGCATAGGTGTCTTGAACAAGGGATGCAAATACATAGGAATAAAATACTCTCTCTGGAAATAGAAGGATTTTACATAACTATACATTTTCCAAATCCCCATTTTTAAAGCATTTGCAGAAACAGATTTGCTTGCTTTATACTGGAATGCTATAGAGAGAGTTTATAGATTTATATTCCTCTTTCTGATTGTCACTTCCTAAGTAATTCACTACATTTCTAAAATGCATATGTTAAAAGTCTATGCATGTGAACAAAACTAATCTTGTTGGTACTTGAATAGGCAACTCTAACATGCTGCCCCTTCTTTCTCATGGGATAATTTATGTATTGAAAGAGTAGAACATAAAAACACCTTGTATGATGCCCTACATTCCAGAATCTGTACATATTCTGAATGCATTTATATATTTTTAATATATGTAGATAATTTAAGCAAGAATGAATAGGGGTTACATGCATGCTAAAAGACAATTAAAACTGGAAACATTGATGAGAAATTATCAAACCTGATATTTCAGGAATAATCTGCAGTGTTAGCCATCTATATTTGCAAGTGTACTTCTGTCAAAGAAAAATGAAATATAACATATGAAGAGATGTACACTATGATGTACAGTTATAGCATCAGGCACAGCACTTTGTAAAAATCTGATCAGTTCACTATTCATTTGGCCCTCAGCTCTTCAACAGCTTTATTTTCTCTGTTTCTCTCAAAAGGCCAAGGTTCTTTGCATTTAGCTTTCCAGACTTGGTTTCTTGTCTGTTAAGTGTTTCATTTTTTTAAAAAAAATATAATAATGGTAGGAGACAGTTTGGGGGAGATAATAAAAAATTAGTGCTTTGAAGCCCATCTAAAGTCAGTCACAGATGCAGTTCTTCCTTTATGAACTAAAGAAAGAATGGCCTTGATCTTAGACAAAGGGAAACCAACAAAAATCTCCTCTCAATGGGGTCTCCTTCGGCATTCTTGACACACAGATGTTTTAGTCAAAAGCTGGTTCCCCACTGTCTTTTCAAAATATCTCCCTCTGTTCTCTCCCACTGTCGTGCCTTCTGTTTGCCAAGAGCACTTTGAATTATCTTCTCCCCAACAAATGCCTGTCATCTTTTCTTTCTCATTTGAAATAAAACAACCTCTGTATATGATTATGTCTCTTCTTTTAATCTGGAAAATCTGCCTTGCTGGGACCTTCCTTTTCATTCTGCTGAGTGGGGCTCTAGGCCACTGCTCCAAAACCTGGTCCTGTCAGCCCTATGAAAGCATTCATATTTCCTTGTGGGTCTGCATGTTTCACTCTTATTTCTTTTTTTTTTATCCTACTACGACCATATTTAATTACATACCAGGTGGATTTTTCCCTTTGGGGGCTAATAGCAGCCTGCATTGCAATTCTCATTTTAATCAGACCGCTAAACAGCTGTATTTATAATTTTTAAAAGAGTCATACAGCTGATGCATTTGGCATCATGTCTTTTTTTAACAGACTCAAAGACTAGAAAGAGACCATTTTGGTTGTAATGTCTGACCCTCTGCTTAGTGCAAGAATCCGTGAGAGATGTCTGCCAACTGTTTGAAACAGCAACACAGAGCCCACTGCATCCACCAAAAAACTCTTCTTCCTGCTCAGGCAGTGTTTCTCAACTTTGGCAGCTTTAAAATGTGTAGACTTCAATTCTGGGAGTTGAAGTCTGCACATCTAAAGTTGCTAAAGTAGAAAAACACTGTGCTAAGGAGGCTTTCCAACATTCCAGCAGAATCTACCTTCCTTAAATCTATTATTGTATGTCCTCAGCCCTGGAATAAGGAAAACAGGTCTTGTACTTTTTTTGCACAATACTATTTCAGTTATTATCAAATACCCATTGAAAAAGCCCTAAATATTCCCAGGTCCTTCACTAGGGTTTATTTTCTAGTTCCATCATCACTGTTTTTGTTCTTCTCTGAGCTTCTCCAATTTGTCTGTTTCATGATTCAGAATTTGTGCTTTACTAATTCAGCCTAAAATTGCATTTGCCTATTTTGCAGGCTCATAGGTCAGTGCATTGCCACAAACAGTATTTGGTGCAGAATAAATTGGTATTCTAAAATTATTTTCCTAAGATCTGTTACCAAGTTACCAGATCCCTCTTTCTCATTTTAATTAATGTGAAACATAAACATTCTTGTTTTAATGAATACTAGTGCCAAATAAATGGATATGTGCAAAGGCAGTCAGCCTAAAAATATTTTGCTTCCATGTATTTCTATCCCACTGTTTAACTATACTGCTATCTAATATTAAGATGCAAAATACACTTCAGACTTTCTTTTAAAATGTCACTAAGCAGAAATATACATATTATGGGTAAGAAGACAAAAAACTTGCAGCTGACCCCATCTCGGTTGGGAAGGCCACTGCCCAAATCTAAGAGAAACACTGGGTTCCTCTTTTATTATAATGCCCCTTTTAGTCTTTTTAGTTTTCTTTTTTTTCTTTCTGTTCTCACCACACTGAGCATATAGTCCCCTTGGCACTTTTGAATCATCCTTATTGGTTGTGGCATGCGGTATCTTACATTTAAAGTTTCCAAGTACCCTTTTTAAAGGTCTCTCATTCTTCTCCTCCCCACTTCATTTTGGGAGGGGGACTGCCTATTAAGATTCCTATTTCTTCCCCTCTGGGGATCCATCTTGTTCATCTAGCTATTTATTTAGGACTTCTATAGATATCTCCATATCTTTTTCCATGCTCTCTCCCTCTCATTTATAACCCCTACCTTAGGCTGCCTTTTACTCCTGATTATCTCTTTTGTAGGATTTCTTTTACACTGTGTATCCTGATTTGCTGCATATACCTCCTAGCTGGTGAGTTGCAGGCAACAATACATTAGCTTGCAAGTTACCTTCAGGTACGTATTGTGGCTTGTGTAATATAGTCTGATAATGCTTGGGGTAAAACTGGACTTAAGACATAATGGTCAAATTGTGCCCAAACTGAATGGTACCAACCTTAACTGGGAAAGCTATTTGTAGCACAAGTACGTTTAAGGCGGGTAACATAGTCCACAACTTCATCTTTTTAAAAAGCAAAATCTGCAAATCCTGGCTAATGAAAACCATGATGGGACATCACTTTGGATGGGCCCATCAGAGAGCGGCCATCAGGTATGAAAGACTACAACTTGCAGTGTAAAAGAATTACATGGTAAAGAGTATAAATTAACAAATTGAAATAAAGTGATATATATTATGTAGGTGTGAAACAAAGACAAGGATGTACTAGATTTGTATAAAAATGGTTTGATTTTTATGCAATGGAATCAATGAATATGCAGAAATATTTAGGTATACGGTGAATTATAAATGAAAGGACTAATGTGTATGTCAGAAGCTAGTATTGTCTAAGTGCACCAATGCATTGATGATTGTTCTATGATAGTGGAAAAAGCAGAGTCAAGTTTTGAAAAAAGATGTGTGCAAATTTCAGAATGAATAAAATTAAAGTGGAAAAATTATTCTGCTAGATTAATGGGTGGGTGGGAATGAGATGAGGGAGTGCAAAAAAAGTTATTGGGCCCTTTGGAAACAGAATTAATGAGAATGGTGACTTCACTAGCTTGATGACTATTTGAAAAAGGATCTGCTTTTTCAAATATGTAATTTAAGCATGTGTAATTTAAAATATGTATTAAGCATATAACATCTGTATACTAGGCAAAGAAAAGAATAAAAGTAAACCCAAAAGCATGATTAATTCCCCCCTTTTTATATGTGAAATATTTTTAGCCCACCCCTCTAGTCTGCCGGGCTTTTATTTTTATTTTAATGTTTCATTTTTAATGTTTTTAATTAATGTTTTTATCGGTTGTTTTGTTAGCCACCAAGAGTCTCTGGATTCGGCGGCATATAAATTAAATAAATAAATAAATAAGTTGCTTATGGTGTCGAGTGATATAAATGAAATAAAGGTGATGAGCAGTTCTGGAAATGTGACTGGCCACTAGTTTTAGGGTCAAGAGAGGATCTCAGGGAAAATGAACATGGAAAAAAAAGATCAAGAGTTTAAGAAGAGTAACCAGAGCAAGAAAATGTTTGAGTTATTCATGATAATATATTAGAAGACAGATTATTTTCCCAAAGGAGAAATGGCAAGTGAACGTGAGGAAATATGATATGGAGCTGCTTGGAACAAAGAGAAAATAATTAAGTGATCAAGTGCCACAGAAGGTTGTGGAGCTACCCTGATGGGAATTATGAAAGAAAGACGCTTGGTGGAATGATGAAATGAAAGAGACTGTGGATGAGAAAAAGGCATAAAAAAGAGGCTGCTGCAAAAAATGTGTGTGGGGGAAAAAGACCACATAAAGTGTATGGAGAGAAATGGATACAGGTAGTCCTTGACTTATAACCATTCATTTAGTGACTGTTTGAAGTTACAGTGGCATTAAAAAAAGTGACTTACAATCAGTCCTTATACTTATGACCATTGTACCATTCCCACAGTCATTGATCAAAATTCAGGTGCTTGGCAACTAGCATTTATGATGGTTGCAGCATCCCAAGAACATGTGATAACCATTTGTCATTTTCCCAGCAGGTTTTCAGTAAGCAAAGTCAATGGGGGAAGCCACATTCCCTTAACAGCTATGTGATTAACTTGACAACTGCAGTGATTCACAACAACTGTGGCAAAAAAGATCATAAAATTGGGCATGACTCATTGAACAACCATCATGCTTAGCAATGGAAATTCTGCTCCCAATTGCGATTGTAAATCAAGGCCTACCTATAGTTGGAAAAAAATGTGATCAGATTTTTTTTCTCCTGTTCAATTGTGTCTAATTCTTGAAGACTGCCTGGACAAATCTCTGCAGTTTTCTTGGCAACGTTTTTTAGAAATAGTTTGCCATTGCCTCCTTTCTAGGACTGAGAGAAAGTGATTGGCCTGAGGACACCAGGCAGTCTTCAAGAATTTTAGAATACCAGCTGGCTTTATGCCTAAAGCAGGACTAGAACTCACAGCTTCCCAGTTTCTAGCCTGATGCCTTCACTAATACACAAAACTTACTCTCAAACTTACACTCAGACTTAGTGAGGAACAGTTCCTGACAAAAGAAGCAAAGAAAATATACTACAGTTTTGATGGATTTTTTTAAATGGGTGAAGAGGCTAAATAAGAGTTAAGAAAGTTAAGAAAATCATAAGTGTTTGTAAGAATGTTAAAAAATGGTAAGGCTGCAAGTGTAGATGGTGAAACTAGAAAAATATTAAAATATGGGTGTGATTATAGGGCCATTTATGTGACGTGTTAATGATTGGAAGCATGCATTTATTGTTCCCCTACTGGAGGAAAAGTAAAAAGAGTGAATGCAAAAACTACAACACTGAATTAGTTTTCGAAGTGTGCCAGAAAAGGTGTTTGGCAGAATTCAGATTTAAAAATGACAAGAGAAGCCAATGAGCAACATTTGGGAATGGCAGTGCAGCTTTAGATCTTGCAGTGGATGAGCAGACCAGATTTTTTTCTCTTCCACAAGTCACTGAGTATGTTTGAATATGAGAAAGAAAGTTTACTGCATTGCTGATTTAGAAAAAAGTATACAATTAAGTAGGCTTAATTGTTTTATGTGAATAGGGAGCTGAAGCTTAGTTGCTGAATGTAATAACAGAGTTATATGATGGAAGTAAATCATGAAAATAAATGAATGATTCAACAGTGATATGGGAGAACACAAGAATGTCTGATGTCCACATGTCTGTTCATGTGTTTATAGACAAAAATATAAGAAATGTTTGTGGTGTTGTTAGAGATATATTGTTGGGGCATGAATTTATGTGTAATTCTCTATCCAAATGATGCTGAGTTGTTGGCTGAGAACTCAGAGAGATTACAAGTTATACATAAATGGCAAAAACTAGATTAGGTAATTGACTTTGTGTGCTTTGGTAGAATATTTACCAAAGATGGAAAAATGGATAAAGAACTATTAAGACATAGAGGTGAATTGAATGCTATGGTCACTGGGTGTTTAGAAAGTGTGTGTGCAAAGAAGAGGGAGGATCACGAACGAATCCAAAAGTGAGTTATCACAATGAAATTAAGATTGAAATAGCTTGATAATATAGAGAGAACAGATGAAATTGCAAAGCAAATATATGAAAGAAGAGTGAATGTGGCAAAAGGATGGGGAAGGCAGAGAAAGTTATGGCTGAATAGAGTTGATGAGATCCTGAAAAAGTTAAGAGGAGAGAAATTTAAAAACATAAAACAGCATAGAAGGAGATCTACCATGGAAGCAAGGATAGTTTGCAAGGATAGAATAATATGAAAAGATATAATGGATAGTTTTGCTGTAAATTTCCTTTTTTTAATCTCTTGCCTTTAATTTATTTAGTTTGCTATTTCTTACTCCTTTTCTGCTCTTTGCTTATCCAGAAGGGAATAATGTGATGGATATGCATATATTTATCTTTTTCTTTGCCAATATTTTAATTCTGCATGGAATGTGTGTATCTCTCCAGAAAAAAAGGATAAAAATAAGCTGATAGAATTGTGATGTGGTGAACAACCTCACCTCTCTGCAGTTTGTTCAATGGGTATTTTCTGACTATATTCTCTCTTTCCCATAGCACCAATTTACGAGTGTACCCCCAAGATCTCAAAATTCCAAGTATGCTTACCGATCTGAAAGGACTATTTACTTGAGTATGGAGTAGGTCTTACAAGAGAAAGCAGAGCATGCAAAAAAGAAATAGAGAGAGTCAACAGCTAATGAATATGGGCAGTAAAAATGAGAAAAGACATCTGGGGGCACCAGAGGAGAGAGAAATGCAAAATTTGCACATGCAAAGCTTTTTTCACCATCACATATCAAAGCATTGCTTTCTAGTGATTTCATGCCTGTTTTCTCATGCACATCAACTGATGGTTCAACCGTCCATCCGAGTATCCTCTCCCATAAGTTGAATCTGAAATTTGGAGCAAAGGAATACGCAGTTCAGAAATCAGTTCTTAAAATATTTGTTTATGTTTAGTAATAACATTCAGTCAGAGACCCTTTTGCCTTTTATGATAAGTCCCAAGGCTACATATTTTAGACAATTTTAGCCATAGGTAGTATAAGCTGCTTGAAATGGATGGAAAGAGAAGTATGGGATTTGTAGAGTCCTGTACTCTGCCTCTCCTGTTCTTAAAGTATAGAAATTATTTCATAACTGAGTATATTATATTGTTTTAAAAATTAAAACTCAGTATGAAGCTCTAAGAATATAAATGCCAAAAACTGTAGTCAGCAAAACAGAAATAATAAAAGACTGGAAAATCCTCTTAAAGCTGAAATATGATTTTATGTACAAAATCAACATTTTGGATGTGGTACAAATTTCTGTACAGAATTCTGCTCTAGAACTCACTTCCAAAGTTAAATTCTTTGTCAGTTTTATTTTTAAGTGGAAACGTATTTTAGACCCTGAAGCACATTTCTATAACCAGAGATGAGCACTTCCTTTAATAGATATTACAATAATGTCTTTCTTCTTTAATTCATATAAGATGTTATCTATATTTTCTTCTCTGCATCTGCTTAAGGATTTTGTCCAACTACCAAAATCTGGCTGTATTCCTGCATAGCTTCTCACAAATCATAAGGATTTTTGTTACAGGAAACTGCAGTACAAGAAAATCCAAATGTATGTCTTCGGTGCATTTTTTTTAAAGATGTGTTCTTCTAAATACACAAGTCTATATACAGCAATCCAAATATGTAAATCTCTTTAAATTGTTAAGATTCTATGATTATTAGGTCCTTGAGGAAAGGTGGCAGGTTAAAATAAACTTGAATGAATAAATACATAAACATTATAAACCTGTAACAAATGAGGCCACCAGGATGCGTGTTCCCATCCGGTTTCCTATATGGTATCCTCAAATATCTTCTGCTTTTCTGAAAAATCTGAAATGGAAATAAACTGAGTTTGGCTAAATGCTATTACAGAGCTACACACAATCAGAAACCTTGATAATGCAGAGATTCAGATTAACTACATTTCCACTTTACGTCTTTGGGGTAAGGAATGTAGCATACATTGCAATCAACCTTCTAAGTTAAAGATGAAGACTACTTGATTCGGTCTCCAGTTGGTTGGAAACAAGGCTTAGAAGAAACAAGATTTAGGGGAAACAAGGCTAAGAGGAAACATGGTTTACAGCATTAGATATGGAGCCCAACTAGCACAGAATCTTCTGTCGGAGCATTCTGAGGGCCCAATTTCATATTAAATCCCAAATTCCACGTGTGCTTTTATTCAGAGCTGAAAAGAACGGGCAATTTTCAGCAGATAAACAGTATAAGAAGACCATTTTCTCATCATCCAGCCATTCTATCCACACATAGTAGTTCAGACCTGCCGGCACTTCTTTTTCCAGACTCTCTTGGCTGCCTCTGTATGTGTGTGCATGTACGTCCATTTTCAGCAGAGGGGTACTGATGCACACTCATGCCTAAAGAGTCGGGAGCAACTTTAACAGCAGCTGCGCGAGAACTCAGAGTATCCCGTTTCACTGTTTCCTGACCTTTTTGAGAAATGGGTATATATTCCTTACCATTTTTCTTTTTTTCATATAAGACTGAGAAAGACTCCTGGGTGGGTGTTGAAACATTTCTCTGTAACATCTAAAAATAAAAGTCCAGGTGCCTTTTTAAAGAAAGTTTGCAAAATTTGTTTTGCTACAAGACGTGACCTGGATTAATGAGAACGTACATAGGCACAGCTGTGCAAGCTTGGAAAACACATGGCTGCTTGAATGATTAAAAAGAGATGTTTTTGTGCACTCCTGCCTGTTCCGAAGCACCTCTTTTGAAGGACTTACACAGCCCAAGTGTCTGCTCTGATAAGAATATAAGACCCCTATCAGATAGGGCTGTGATCCCATGTAATCCAGTTTTCTGTGTCACACGCAGGCCAACCAGGTGCAAGGGAGCAATCCTGAGGATAATGGACCTTTTCCGCTGCTGTTCCTCAGCAACTGCTATTTCAGGGCAGATGCTGCCAGTAATTCTGCAGCTAGTGTACGGTCATTAGTCTTACCACCATCCACCATGATTTGGACCAGTTGTTCTTTCAGTATCATTTACAATGGCAGCTCCACCCAGTTTGGATTCCCCAATTCTACACTTTGACTATCGTTTGTAAACAAGGGATGTCGAAATTAAAACTTTAATTTTACTCGACAGCAACTGGAAAGAATGATCAGACATGAACAGAACTACAGGCAATCCTTGACTTATGACCACAACTGGGATCAAAATTTCCATTGATAAACAAGGCAGTAGTTAAGTGAATCACACCTAATTTTACTACCTTTCTTGCCATGGTTGTTAAGCAAATCATTGCAGTTAAGTGAATCATGCAGTTGTTAAACAAATCTGGCTTCCCTCACTGACTTTGCTTATTGGAAGCCAACTGGGAAGGTCGTAAATGGCTATCATATAACCCCAGGATGCTGCAAACCATAAATACATGCCTGTTGCCAAGAGCCCTAATTTTGATCATGTGGGGATGCTGCAACAGTTATAAGCGTGAGAACTGGGTATAAATCACTTTTTCAGTCCCACTGTAACTTTGAATGGTCACTTTGAATAGTTGTAAATTGAGAACTACCTGTTGATCTGTGTTCCAAATTCTTTTTGAAATTCCATTTCACAAGTTACTAATAACTGTGAAAACACAGTTCTCAGATCGCACAATCTCTTGACTCCTGTTAGTTGTCTAATCCATGAACCTTTCACTCTCTTTTTCTGCCTCTTAGGGACTAGCCGCACATTACACCAAGATACGTATCATCATGGCTTGCCTGCACGAGACCCGCACGCCTTCCCCATCCTTTGGCAGTTTCAACACTATCCTGACGGAGAATTCCCTCCGGAAGTTGGATCCAGATGCCTCGGACTGCACCCCTGAGAAGGACTTGACGCCCACACAGTGTGTGTTGCGGGATGTCTTGCCCATAGATGGGAGTGGAGGTGGAGGCAATGGACACAGTCCCACCCCCAGTGAAGAGACCCACGAACAGTTTGCCAACAGTGTGCTGCAGCTCCATGAGCATGAAGCTGGTGGTGGGGGGGGAGGTGGAGCTGGCGCAGGAGCTGGAGTTGGGAATCCTGAAGTCCGGCCCACCCGTTACCACACAGACCAAGTACGGATCCACTGCCAGACAGGGAGTGGCTTTCTGGAAGGGCTTTTTGGTTGCCTCAAACCTGTCTGGACCATGATTGGCAAAGCATATTCCACCGAACACAAACAGCAGCAGGAAGGTGAGGAACATGGTGACTATCAGGAGCAAGAGTGGGCAGTTGTCCATTGAAAGAATCCTACAATAATGATTTCACATTATAACCCATGAGAGGAAGCCTATTGCTAAGGGTTAGGCCCCCTGATTTCCTTACAGAAGGGCCCAAGTTCAGTTCACAGAATCTCCAGGTAAGGCTGGGAAAGACCCTTCTTTAAATCATGGAAAACTCTTTCCACAGTATAAACCAGGAATAGGTAATCTGGAGCCGTCCGGAGCCCAGTATATATTAGCAAACAGCAAGGAATTGTGGGAGTGGTGGTTCAAAACATCTGGAAGACAGAGCACTCTGAAGTGAACAATATGAGTTCAAGGGTTTGATTTAGTGTAAGGAGTTTCCTGTGCTCCTATTTTCAAGATATGTTCGCAAATACAGTTGTCAGGCTCAACCAGACATGGGGGCAATGGGGGACTTAGGACTCGGTTTGGATCAAGGATTTCTTCCACAGTCAATGATTTGTAGTATGTTTTTTTTTTCATCCATTGCTGCCCACAAGAATATTGTGATCTTTGATTTTCTGGTCGTATCTGTGTCTGGATGAAACTTTTAGTTATAAATTTAGTCTTAATGATAATCATGCTAATGGGAAATGAAGTTCTGGTGATGTTTCATATAATTCTTAGGGGATTAGTGCCATGCTCTTTAGAAAAAGCTGTTTTATACATTGGCTGGAAATTGAATTTGATCCAAAATGCCATAATAAGAAGTTTAATGGGTGCTAGCCAAATGGGCATAATTATAACCATCTTAACAAAGCTGTGGTATTTCCTAGTTTGTTTCTGAGACCAATTTAGAGAACTTCCTTTGAACCCCGAATCCTTAAAGCATTAGTTAATATCAGCTTAGTCGGTATCAAATGTTCCAGTTAACTTCTGAACAGTTAGACTCTGAAAGAGCATTTGAGTACAAGTGAGTTGAGTTACAGGATTAGATTACTACTATTAAGGAAAACTCCTTAATTTCACAACACATGGACAGACTTAACTCACAGTCTCTTGGTTTCTAACCACTAGAACAAACTGTATATTAACACCATTATCAATCGCCTTGAAAAATCTTAGTAGCAGCTAGTCATGGGTGGCTGCCATGGGCTTCTTAATAGTTCTAGTGCAACTTTGGATTCCATCAACTCTACAGAAGTCTAATCAAAGAATGCACCAACATTTCCTTAGTTTCTAAGGAAATGAAAATATGAGATGCCTTGCTTCATCTATATTAAATTTGTGCTTGTGCCAAGGAAGCCTTTGATTGAATTGGTGAAGAAAAGAAAGAACTCTTATATCCTATGAAATAAGACTGAAAGTTAGAAAATGCTGCATGATAGAGACGTGGAACATAAAAAAGAAAGCCAATAAAAGATGAGATTGGAGAAAGATCCAAATAGAATTTAAGGTCAAGAGTGACCATCTTCTAATGGCAAGATGAGTATGTTGAAACTTAGGGCCAAGAGCTCTGATCCATGAGCCAAATGTGGTCTGCAATACCTCTCTACCTAGCTTAGGGGGCCTCAGGAAAGTTATCTTCCAAGAAGCCCAGCTCTCATATGTTGGGATAGATAGACAGTAATTGCTCTCTACATTCTCCTGCACATTAAGAAAAGCAGATTCTGTATTCCAAGAGACAACTGAAAAGAGTCACTCCCATCTACCTTGCATAATATGGACAGGACCACCTTCTTTCACTCAGTAGGAAGCTGGAAGCAATCATATCGAGTTTCTGATTAGGTAGAAAATTGGAGACTTAGAAGAAGATGGGATTTGGGGGAACACTCCCTTCTCTAAATTGCCTATGCCGTGATAGTATTCAGTACAATTTGGTGTTGCAGGCAAAGAAAATCCAACTCTCATATCGGTTCAGTTCCCTGCTTAAGCCCTAACAAGCATCTATTTGATCGCAGTCACTCTAAGAGGGCAAATCTGCCAACATGTTGGCTGTATGTTTTCAGTTTTGACATGAATTTTCCAGTTATTGTTTTTCTCAAACATATTTCAAAATGGGGCAACTTGTCAATTCATCTCTTATGAGTATCTTCTAGGACAATATCTTTCATTTCTGTTCAGTACTTCAGAGTTATGCATCATAACTGAATGTCCTTCATACAGTTTTTTCCTCTTGAAAAAGACATGGAGGAATACAGGATATTCTTCCAACATAGAGCTAAATCTTGGATTTCTTGCTTTACTTATTTACTTTCACCCAGTCCCGTTTTATGGTACCTGAGATAAATGGAACCATACATATCAAGTGTGATTGTGATGCTCTAAAGAAAGCTGGGGGCAAAGGGAGTGGGTAGCAAGAAGTTGGACTGATTATTAATACTCCACCCTGTTGTTGAAAATCATTCCTTCCCCTTCTCCAAACCTGAGGTTGCTTTAGCAGATTGCTATACCAGAGTCGCTGGAAGTTGGGTAGCATATAAAATTATACTATTGTTCTTACATACATAACAATGTAAAATCCCAGCTGCCAGTTCTTTAGCTGGTGTTGGCCTTCAGATGCATCAAGTTCTTTCCAAGAACCTAGGATGCTGTAATGTATCAACATGTTATACTGTATGTGTGGATCCAAGCAGTGTTGTTGTTGTCATTATTACTATTATTACAAGCTCTCTTTATACTAACAAGGGCCGGAAACTGGGTTGGTGTTTTTTAAAAAAATAGAATTCTCAGTTTATTGAATGCCATTTCTGTTATTCCTGCATGATGTCATACAAGAATTGTTGCTCTTTGGGTGGAAAGTCTGCCTTCTTCTGAACAACCCATGGCTACCACTTTCTTTCCCTCTCCATGCAGACCCATGGGAAGTACCCTTTGAAGAGATCATGGACTTGCAGTGGGTAGGCAGTGGGGCCCAAGGTGCTGTTTTCCTGGGACGCTTCCATGGGGAGGAAGTTGCAGTCAAGAAGGTGCGAGACCTCAAGGAGACAGATATCAAACATTTGCGGAAGCTCAAGCATCCCAACATCATCACCTTCAAGTGAGTGGTGTGGGGTTGGCAAGAGGAAGATGGCGTTGCCTCTCTTAAGAATGAACTCCCCCTTCTGAGGATGGTTGGGCAGGGAAAACGTCCAAGCACCATAACTTACTCCCTCTCCCTCTCCATCACAATACATAAACACGTACAGCACACAGCATTTGATCAGCTGCATTCCTAGCCATGGACTGTATGGAGAAAGAAACCAGTTTGTGCATATCTCACTTATTATAGTGCAGAGATGGTGAGCCTTTTGGGCTCAGCATGTCAAAACTTTGGAAAATTCCAAACTTGATTCTGCTGGTGTGTCACCCCTCCAACGAACAACAGAGAAACAATTCTCTCTCTCCTTGCCCCCCATCTAAGCCAACCTGAACAGTAGCACTCGGCGGCAGCACCAAGACTGGATCTGAAGGAGAGGCCCAGGCCTCGACTTCAGCCTTAGTGCCACCATGCCACTCAGAAAGACTGCCTTGCACCATTCCCCAAGGTGCACAAGCCTGGGGGAACAATGTGATTTCTGACATGGCTGTGCCTCCCAGGATGTGCTGCATGTCTCTTACCCTTCAGGTGGCGTTCTCTTTTTGTTGACAGGCCCCTGCAGCCTACCCAAGGTTGCTGTGAGTTGCCCAAGGCTTTCGTTCTTGAAGCAGCTTCCGAGAATACTCTTCTCTCAGCTCTGCAGCTTTTGAAAACTTCACAAAAGCACATCTTGTTCTCACACAATTTTCAGAGGCTCAGTAGACCATGAGAGAGCATGGCCCTCTTACAAAACTTCCAGAGGGTCTGAAAGCCATGTAACAGCACACCCCATTCTCTTGCAGCCTCTGCAGCCTCTGAAACTTGCACAAAAACAGGATGTGCTTTCGAGAATAATTGTTGTCAAGTGTTGGTGAACACTAATGTGTCACCCATAATTTCATGGCACGTCACCTTTGATATACATGACTGGTTCATCATCACTCTTATATCACTTTTGGAACTACAACTCCCCAATCCTGGCTCTGTTTTTTTTTCTTTAAATCATAAATAGACAAGATCTGTCTATCTTATGAGACAAGATCTTGGATACTGTCCTTTGCCTTTCCTTAGATGTTGCCACCTAGTTGTAATTTTTCACATGGTAGGAGGGATACTCAAAAAGTAATCATATTAACTATAATGAACAAATGTAAATTGAATTGTAATACTCATTGCATCACAATTAGATTTCATCTTGGCTGTGCCACATTTCTTGGAATCCAGTATGGCCTCAGCTGATCCTTGCTGGAAAGAAACAGAAAAGTAATACTTCATAAAAAAAATAATGCTATTTCAAATGTTGGAATTACAGCATATTCCATCATTCCAATCTTGTAGAGCCAACCAATGTTTCCAGATATGTGGGCTACAATCTTTATACTTTCTAGCTGTTAGGTGTTTCTACGTTTTGTCTGTGTGCCTTTGAGTGACTGTTGATTCTTGGTGACTGCCTAAGCAAGTCCCTGCAGTTTTCTTGGATTTCAGAAGTGGTTTGCGATTGTCTGCTTCCTAGGGCTGAGAGAGTGATTGGCCCAGGATCATCCAGCTGGCTTTATGCTTAAGGCAGGACCAGAACTCATGGTTTCTAGCCTGATGGTTCAACCACTACGCCAAACTGGCTTTCCTTCTAAAAATTGTAATCCCAAATATCTGATGGTCACAAAGTACAGAAAGCTGATTTATCTAGTAACAGCATTTTATATTCCAATAGTCTCTTCATATATAGATGTCAGCCCTACAGGGTGGACCAGACTAAGAAACCGATAATAGATCTGGACTACTTACATTGTAACAATTATAGTGACAGAATATTGGAAGTCTCAATATGCTTTCTCCCTTTATCTTCATATGAACTAGAGATGGGACTTGTCTGAGACATTTTCTCAAGTTAAGTTCTTGGAACAAGCTTGAGGCCTACTTATCTGACCATTGCTTTGGTAAAAGGCTTTTCCTCCTGTTCTTCAAGGCCATTCCCTATTCCCTCTAAAAGAGGTGAATTAATGTTATATATTCAATATGTCCATAATGAAGGCTTGTAGAAGGCCCCCTAACCACCTCCTGCTGCAAAAAAAAAAAGTCCTGGACACAAAATGCTGGCTAATTTGGGTGAAAAAATGGAAATATTGAATGGGAACAGAAACTGTGATTTTCCTTTACAATGGGAGAAAGATGGTGCAATTTCTTAATCTGCCATAAGTACAATACCGCATAGTATTAGGGAAAACTTCTGGCTTGTCTTTGAACAACAGCAGCCCATCTCGTGTATGAAATATTAGGCTGTCCTGGTGGGGCACATGACAGAAGTGGATCCTGGCTCTCGTTGTCTACAAGAACTTATCATTCCACAATACCTCTCCAAAGAGCCTGCTAAGCTTGCAGTATTTGATCTTATTTCTCTGTCGCTGTTCAGTGTCCTGCTGGTCTCCTTCGCACTTCACCATTGTTATGTTCCCTGTCCTCTCTCACTCCTCATAGGGGTGTGTGCACCCAGGCTCCCTGTTACTGCATCATCATGGAATTCTGTGCCCAGGGCCAGCTGTATGAGGTGCTACGTGCTGGACGCAAAGTCACTCCCTCGCTGTTGGTGGACTGGTCCATGGGCATTGCTGGTGGCATGAACTACCTGCACCTGCATAAAATCATCCATCGAGACCTCAAGTCACCCAAGTAAGAAGGGAAGCTAAATAGTTCCAGGAAACCAACATGGTGCCAGGGAGACAGTGGGGAGATACTCAAGGTTATTAAGGGCAAGTTGGTGTACTGTTTTTCCTCCTGAAGCAAAACCTATCACTTTTGAAAGTTCAGAATTTCTCTCAAAATATTACAGTTAAGGGGAAGGCTTGATAGTTTTCTCTGCCTACCTGTCACTGGTTTATTCCACAACTCTGTTTCATGCCTGAGTTCATGAGCATTAACCCTTGTTAGAATAGGTTTGTACCTCTGGGATTTTGAGGATGGGGAGGGTTTTACAGAGTTTCATAAATATACAAACAAAACAGTCCTTATCTCCAAGGAGCTTCCCATCTAAACCATACTTCAGGGAAGACAATGGTGAAGGTGACATAGTATGGCAAAGAATAGATGTGAGCAATACATTTCCATAATTAAACATGGTTACCAAGAAGGGCATTGCCCTCCCTCACCATCAGTCAAAAAGCAGGATTGGGGATTGGGGTCAGCACGCAGTACTGTCTGTCTGAATAGATGAAGTCATCAATTTTTCAATCAGAGCCAAAGCTAAGCAGACTCCTACTTTGGTCAAGCAGGGGCTGCAACCATGCCTTGTCTTCTTTAGTCTCTCTTGGTATTTTGTGATTGCCAGGTGTTTTATAATCTAGAGGCAGTAGAAGAAATCTTTGCAAATCTTGGTTTAGGAATGAGACACAGCAAAATTGCATGGGGACAAGGAGGTAAAATTGGAGCTGTTCAGCTGTTCCTGTGAAGTTGTAAATAACTAAGAAGAAAATTATGTTTGATGAACCATTCAACAAAATATAGGTTAGAGAAGTAGAGGGTACCTTGGATTCCTTTAAAAAGCCACTCCACAAACTGAGTATCTTTGTGGCAGAGACATCTGCTAGCTTCAAGGATGATACTGCCCAGAGTCACTAAGAGCCAGAAAATATATAAATTTAAGAAATTATTATTACTGCATGGAAGAGAAAAAACCCTTCTTCACAAAGGGGTTTATTCAAATATTGTCTCTGCTAAATGATGGTAGGGAGCACTTTGCCTCTGGGTAGATCTCAGAAGGAGCACCGGACTTCATTTCTTTTCATCTCCCCTAGCATGCTGATCACATTAGATGATGTGGTGAAGATCTCTGACTTTGGCACCTCCAAAGAGCTCAGTGACAAGAGCACCAAGATGTCTTTTGCAGGCACCGTAGCCTGGATGGCCCCTGAAGTGATTCGGAATGAGCCTGTTTCTGAGAAGGTTGACATCTGGTGAGGGGAGCTAACTCAAAATAAGGGCAATGGAGAGAGCGGGGAAGTTCTGAGTGGGTGGCCAAAGCATAGGAAACCCAATACACGCCGAATGTGTTGGATTCTGGCTTCTGTCATCCACACAACGCATGCCCACACAAAGATGTGTTGAATTATAACTCTCATCACTGATCTAGAAACAGATGCATTAACCTCGTGCCCTCCAGTTGTTTGACTATTACTCCTAGCCTCATCTCTGTATATCCCCAGGTAGAGATTCTCCTTGGGAAGAAAGCATGGCTGGAGAAGAGTGTAAAAGGGGAAGCCACTGAGGAAGCTTGTTCATGTTGGAGGTTTACTCCTCTCAACTGACTTTTCATTCAACCCCCCTCCCCAGGTCCTTTGGGGTTGTACTTTGGGAGTTGCTGACAGGAGAGATTCCCTACAAGGATGTGGACTCCTCGGCCATCATCTGGGGAGTGGGCAGTAACAGCCTCCATCTACCTGTGCCTACCAGTTGCCCAGATGGCTTCAAGATTCTGCTCAGGCAGTGCTGGTGAGTCTCCAACTTATAACAATTCTCAGAGCCTTGGGAAGCTTGTGGGAGGAAGTGAGGAAATTAGCCCTGGGCCATCCCTTCCTCAGCTACAGCTTGAAGCAAACAAAAATTCTGCATGCACTCCATCTTTTTTATAAGCCCCACCAAAAAATCCATAGTCACAGATGAATCATTCTCACATTGACAATGAAATTATGAATCCAATCGAATAATCTTCCGTTATCTATGATTGATGGAGATTGTCGTCTAAAATGTACAGCCAGTGTTAGATTAGGAAAAGCAATACAGTACTCATGTTTTAAAAGAATTTAAAGACCCAATTAAACCAAATAGGATGTCTGAATTTCCCCAACTCTTCCTCATTAAATATATTTAAAAACAAAATTGCAATGCATTTTTCAGATACACTTCTCTGGCTTCTGTTCATGGGGGACAAAGATATGTTAACCCAATTATATCACAGGAAATCCAAAATGTCAAATATTTTTTGTTATGAATTATGTATTTCCAGGAATCAATTTCTTCATATTTTGAGTTCAGTTTTGATCTATGGGAATCAAAATTTCCTTTCCTTTATATCTGGGCTAAAGAAACTGTAGTCCTCCAGATTATATCTCTTCATCAATTCCTTGTGAACATCTGTAATTGTTGTTAAAAAAAAG
This sequence comes from Acrochordus granulatus, assembly GCA_032468055.1. Taxonomy (NCBI): domain Eukaryota; kingdom Metazoa; phylum Chordata; class Lepidosauria; order Squamata; family Acrochordidae; genus Acrochordus; species Acrochordus granulatus. Next base: position 34,004 of record JANHZU010004012.1, read on the forward strand.
ATGTTTACAGGTAGATATTTATTGGGGGAGTTTGAAATGACACACAGAGTTGGACAACATTTTGATATCGCTGATGACTTGTTGATATCATAAATCACATAAGATGAGAAAGAGGATTTTTTTCCAGCCCAAACACACACCCCACC
>JANHZU010004012.1:40762-59249 GCA_032468055.1 Acrochordus granulatus
GAAGATAGATAGAAGATAGAGATAGATACATAGATAGATATAGATAGATAGATAGAGATACATAGATATAGATAGATAGATAGAAGATAGAGAGAGAGATACATAGATAGAGAGATACATAGAAAATGAGATATAGATAGATAGAGATAGATAGAAGATAGATATAGAGATAGATAGATAGATAGAGATAGATAGATAGATAGAGATATATAGATATAAAAAGATTGATATAGAGATAGATAGATAGAAGATAGATAGATAGAGATAGATAGATAGATAGAGATAGCTAGATAGCTAGATATAGAAAGATAGATAAATAGATAGAGATAGAGAAAGATAGATAGATTTGATAGATAGATAGATAGATAGATAGATAGAAGATAGATAGATAGATAGATAGATAGATAGAGATAGATACATAGATATAGATAGATAGATAGAAGATAGAGAGAGAGATACATAGATAGATACATAGATAGAGATAGAGATATAGATATAGATAGAAGATAGATATAGATAGAGAGAGATAAAAATATTGATAAATAGATAGATAGATAGAGATAGAGAGATAGAAGATAGATAGATAGATAGATAGAGATACATAGATAGATATAGATAGATAGAAGATAGAGATACATAGATAGATACATAGATAGATAGAGATATAGATAGATAGATAGATAGAGATAGAAGATATAGATAGATCGATAGATTAGATAGAGAGATAGAGAGATAGAAGATAGATAGAGAGAGAGAGATAGAAGATAGAGAGAGATATACATAGATATACATAGATAGAGATATAGATAGATAGATAGATAGAGATAGAAGATAGAGATAGATAGATAGATAGATAGATAGATAGAGATAGATAGAAGATAGAGATAGATAGAGATAGATAGAGAGAGAGATACATAGATAGAGATATATAGATAGAGATAGATAGAGATAGGTAGATAGATAGATAGAGATATAGATAGAAGATATATATATATACAGATAGATAAAGAGATAGAGATAGATAGAAGATATAGAAGATAGATAGACAGACAGACAGAGAGACTGATAGCATAAAGTTTCTGTGAACCAATGTGGGAAGAAAATGTCAGTACTGGGCACAGAACCTAAGCTTCTGTTTTGCCCAATGTCAGCTTCCACATGGAGGAAAAATGAGATGAGGACATCTCAGTCTTGTTCGATACTGTTCCCCATCCGGTCCTCTTTGCTCTGTTCAGTGTATTTTCAAACATAATGAGCTTGCTGGTTGGTTGCATTGTTAGTAATTTATTGCAAATTAGTTTTATTGTTTTAATGGTTTTTATTTTATTTCATTTTAACTGCTGCTACGTAAGCCATTTAGAGTCACTTAGGTGAGATATGCAACAATAAAAATAAATTTTGTTAATAGGCATAAGAATGTGAAGATTAATTACTTATTAATCATAAGAGTATAGGTAGTTCTCACTTAACAACCACAGCTGAGACTGAAATTTTGGTTGTAAGTTGCAATGGTCCTGTGACCCAATTCGATTTTAGGACCATTTTTACAACGGTTATAAAGTGAGTTACTGCAGTAAAACAAATCACATGATCGTTGAGTGAACTGTGTGGTTGTTAAGCAAATTCATTCTCCCAAATGGGCATTTTTTGCTGAAAACCAGCAAAAACCCCCAGAAACCAGGAAAAAGGTTGCAAATTGCAGTCAACGTGGCTGCAGGACACCGCAACCGGTTGTAAATGTAAGCCAGTGGCCAGATGCTCCAAATCACGTGACCACTGAAATGGGGAGTAGGCTGCAGCAGTCATAACTTTGAGGACAAGCTGTAAGTAACTTTTTTGGGATCCATCATAACTTCAAACGATCATTAAGCAACTGGTCATGAAGTGAAGTATATGTTCCTATATTTGAGATATTCTAGTCTGCTCATAGCTTTCTTTCAAGACAATTAATAAGTTAATATAATTAATACATTAATAATATAACATAATGTAACGTAATATATGTTATATACTATACATATATGATAATATAACTAACAAATTAATATAAGAATATATAATAATATGTATATTACAGTCTTGTTGTTGCTTATATCAAGTAAGGAAAAATGCAGCCTTGGGAGCAGCAACCTTTCACTGTAAGCCGCCGAGAGTCTTCTGATTTCGGCAGCATATAAATCCAATAAATAAATGAATACATAGAAAAAACAGAAGAGCCAGCTTCTGAGAGGTTATTCAGCCACCTCTGCTTCTCCTCTGCAGACCTGACATTCTAAAGACCGAGGTCATCCTGGACCCCAGCCTGCCTCAGCTTGCCATCCCCGTGTGCCAGAAAGGACCCCCGTCCCCTGGACGTAGCCGCCGCGCTAAGTCACGCTACCGTAAGGTCAGCACTCGGGGCAGCTGCGGGGAGCTGGCAGATCCCGGAGGAGCCAAGCGTTTGGAGCCCTGCACGGCCCTCCGGGGGCTCCAACACGACCTCCTGTTGCGCAAGATGTCGTCTTCCAGTCCTGACCTCATTTCCACAACGTTGGGGGCCGAGGGCCGCAAGGGGGCAGCGGGGCCGGAATCCCCGCCAGCGGAGCAGCCCCGCAGCGAGACGCCCAGCGAAGACACTGCCTCGGTGCCTTGCTCCAGCAGCCCGGAATCTCCCTCTTCTCGACAGGGAGCGGTGGGGCCACCGGGGAAGGCAAGGCTGCAGCCCGGGGAGGAGGCAGAACGGGAACAGGGCAAGGGCAGCCGCTCTGGGGCCCCCCAGCAGTCTCAGCACCTCACACCGGCAGCTTTGTTGTACCGGGCAGCTGTTACCCGCAACCAGGTAGCACGGCTTTTTATCCCTTTCCACTTTTCTTCCTCCCTTCCATCCTTCCTCCTTTCCTTTCCAAAATGGAAGAAGCAGCAATAAGGGCGACAGTCACTGAAATCTGGGAAGCCTTTGGAAGCGCTGGCTGTGGTTGTCTTCTCCTTTGCTTCCTCTGATAATACCAAAAGCAATAAAGAAACGGTGTGCAACGGGCTCCAGCTCTTACAGGCTACTGTGTCCCTTTCACATCCAATGTACAACTCTAGAACAAGATAGGGAATTATTTTCTTTCTTTGCTGGTTCAGTTTATTGTATTTCTTTATTATGGTTACCAGTTATTAAATTTATATGCCACTCAACTCCGAACAACTCTGCGTGGCAGTTCTTAAGCAATGTTCAGTACCAGTTTGCATCCTAGTTGGCCAACAGTATAAAACCCAGGCATATCATTAAAAAAAAACACACAACAAATAACCTTAATAAGACTAAACACTATGGAGCAGGAGAAACTTTCTAGGAAATCCAAAAACACCCAAAGGTAATGCGAGAGAAAGTCTCTCTCCTGCTTCCAAAGGACCTCAAGGCACTAGACAAAGCAGCTTCCCTTCGAAGATTTTCCAGAGCTCAGGAATTGCTATCAAGAAGGCCGTGGTTTTCGTAGAATGTAATTAGATTCTCTGTAGAGTCTTTTGGCTGGTCTCAGATCTTGAGAAAAACTGAGGTTGGTGAAGAAGAAATTCCTTAATGCCACCCAATCCCATTCTGCCCAAGGGCAAAAATATGCACTATGAAATGGTCTTGGAAATAGATTGGCTATCAGGAAACTGTTCCATTTTACATCTGAAGTCCTCATTTCACAGTTTTATTATTTTATTTTTTTTTTCACTTTTTATTTCGGAAAACAGTCCACTGAGATCCTTTTCTGTTTCTCCCAGTTGTTAACGAGTGTCTCAACATCAGCATTTTATCAACCGCTGCACTTCATGAGTGCACTTTGTTTCCTCTTCTTCTTCATCCTCCTCTAATCTTTTCTCAATTTTATTTTTTCCTCCTCTCTCCTTATTTGTCTTGTGGTTTAAGCTTCCATTGTATTTACTTTATTATTATTTTTCTGCTGGACTGGAAATTGAAATCTAAGGCTGAGGCAACCCTCTCCCTTCCTTTTTTGAAGGTATCAAGTTGTTGCTACTCCCCCTTTTTCTTCCTGTAGAAAAAGCAGGTTTTTCACACACACACCCATCTCATTTTTCAACATCAGAGCAGGAGATCTTTCTACAGACTCACAAACTTCATTGGGTCAGGTTTTCCACCTCGATCATGGAACTCATTCTTTATTTTCTAGTGAAGTCATTCTGAAAATTCTGTGCCTTCTGGGGGTTTGCTGTATGTCCCATTTAAAACAGGCTGATCTGCTAGTGAGAGGAAACATTTCAGATCTAGGACTTTGGAACTTCAACACTTCTCAAAAAACACACATGATCAATTTTAGGGCAGCTGTGAGGCTGGCTAAATTCAATTCTTTCCCACCACCTGAATCTTCTACTCAGTTAGGCTCATCAATGCATAAAATGAAAGGTTTGTATGCTGATTGCAGGCACTATTGCCCAAACTCTCCCTGTTTAGAGACCTTGAATACCCCAATCACCTGCTCAGGATGGGAAACAGATGGGTTTGATTGGCACCATGCATTAGCCTCTCATTGGGGCTTTCATTTCTCCATAGGGATTGTCTTGAAATCAGAGCAAAATAAATGTGTTAATAGAGAGGTCAAATCTTTGTTGATGATTAGGTTTTACTTAATTTGGTCCATCTTTGTTAAAGATATAATCCTATAAGAGGAATATAGAAATAACCTTGACAGTAGGCAGGACTTGTTGAAGGAAAATAAAAGTCCTGGGAAATGGGAAAACATGGGAAAGAAACTCAAAATAACCCCAGTCTGATTCAGTTTGCTTATAAAAGGACAGAGAAGGAAATTCTGGAAGGTTTCAAGATTGTGCTATTATACCCTGCAACAATGGTCATTCCTGTAATCCTTGCAATGTGTCTTTCCTACTTTGAAGAGTTCAAATTCTGATATTGTTTCTTTTTAATGTATTCTTTGTGGCTTAGAAACGTGGTATCTCCTCAGAGGAAGAAGAGGGCGAAGTGGACAGTGAAGTTGAACTCCCTCTCCGACAAAGGTGAGTGTTTGCCTGATTTAGAGATTCAACCTCCAAGGATTTGGGACATCACTGAATGGAGTGGAAATTTTTATCTCTTATTTATGTTTTGAGCGTGGATCAGAGATTTCAGGGAAAAGATAAGTGCTTTTCCCTTTTCCTTTAGGTTAATAATGGCTAAAATATCTAAGAAAATGTCAATATTGCCATTACATTTCAGTAGCCCAATTTAGTGATTTGAGGATCAGTAAAATAAGATGGAGGTCATCACTGTTACAAAAATTACTGCCTAGTGAAAACTACTGGTACCCATGAGATAGAATGAAACTACAGATTTATCGGTATTGTTCCATTAAAGAGCCATCTATGGGATTCTGAGAGTCTGGCAATTCCACACATCCTGTCGAGCTCCATCACGGAAGAAAAATGGTCTATAAAACATTAAATAAATTGCTTAAAATCATTGCAAGAAAGGGATTTGTAAATGCTTTGGGATTCCTTCTGAGTAGCAACATTGAGTAGGTAGCAGTAGTGAAATGAATCACTTTTTCAGGATTATAGGTGCCAGGATGAGAGAGAAAGTGTTGAATGAAAAGAAGGATGAGCAAGAAGAGATATGCAAGATAATTATTTTTTGTTATGTGCTTCTTTGGTGTTTATACCATTGAATCATGAAAGTAGGACATAGAGTACCCATCTCAACTGCTTCCTGTACAGCATGATGGAATAACCATCAAAGCTGATACATTCACCCAAACTGTTTTCCTGGTGAGGAGTGAGATCAAGAGTAGAGAGAAGGTGGTATGGGTCTTCCATAATTTCTGTTGCCTCCTTCTTTGATTCCATCTGATTCCCATCCCCCACTCCCTTTGACTGACTGTGTGCCATCAAATTACTATCAACTCTTAGTGATCACACATATAGACTTTCTTGAGGGTGATTTGTTCCCAGCCTGGACTTTGGGTTACCTACGGTAATTGCCATTGGAAGCTGTGATTTAATCTATCCACCTTGCTGCTGGTCATCCTCTTATCTTTCTTTTCACTTCCATTGTTTCCATTTCCACTGTGACATGATCAACACAAAGGCCTTTCTATAATCTATGAAATAATCTTTCCATTATTTCTTCTCCTCTTCCCACTGAGCATCAACATTAATATTTCTAATTAGTGATCTCTGATCACTAATAATAGCTGCTTGAACATCTGGCATCTCTCTTTCCATGTAGGGCTCTACTCTTCATTGAAGGATCTTAAGCATTATTTTGCTGGCATGTGAACTAAAGGATATTGTAGGATAGTTAGCATACTCTATTAAATCTCCTTTCTTCAGACTGACATTGTCCAATCTGTTTGTCATGTGATTTCTTCAGGTTTTCTGGCATGGTTTGCAAATCTAATTTTATCTTCTGGTAGCAGATGTAAATAGGGAATATCTTCTAAGACACAATGGATATGGACATTTTTGCTGTATAGGATTTCTGTAAACTTCTTGTACCTTCATACTTCTTACATTCTATGTTCTTCTATAATTCTGTATTTTGCAGCTTTGCATTTTCTTTTCCTACATGGTAACATGAGCAACTGGATGTACTGAAAACTTTAATATAGCTATGTTATAAACACCATTTGTACTTCCTCAGATGCATGTTGAGTTCCTTTGAGCTGATGGATCCATGCTTCACTTTGTATTGTTGGCAAAATACAGGAGCAATTTACTGTTGTCCTTTCCTGTGTGAAATGATACTCTTGCTGTCATCACTAAAGTGATCATCTGTCTGCAACATCTTTCTACATTGCTGCTGCCATGTGCTTTAGCTGACAGCAAGGATGGCTTCCATGTCTAAATGATCTTGGCCTACATTCCCAGCATTCCTTGCTCACCCCTCCCAAAAATATCTCCCATTCCCTGCCATGATGAAGCAGCATAGAAGGAATTGAGTATGGGTGGTAGTGGCCGTCCACAAAGGATGTTCCACCTGCCAATTTCTTTTACATAAAGAAGGCCTCAGTTCTGTGCCCAGGAATCGTAGACATGGCTTGAGATTGGAGATTGCTGCCAGTCTATGTTGCAGTGTTGCTGTGGGTAGGATCGTTGGTCTGGCTCAACTTGAAAGACAACTTTCTACATTCCTATGGATAATAGGAAACCTTCTGTCTTCCATGAGGACATTATTGCTCCAACTTCACGCCCTCCAGAACTATCAGTTTTATAATCTCACTATCCTGGTGGAGGGGAAGGTGTGACATATTAAGTCAAGAGAAATAAGGGAGCTAGGGATGGATGATTTGGTGGGGCGGGGCAGGTTGGATTTGGAGACAATTTGAGACACTTCCTCTTGTCCTGCTGGTGCATCGGTGAAAGCTTAGGACCCAAGAGTGCTCGTCCTTTCTGGGTCCCGGGTCCCTTCCTGGCTGTAGCCTTCTCTTTCTCTTCCGTTTCAGGCTGACTGGAGTTTTTCTCTGCTCTTTCACTGTCTTCCCTAGGTGGCCTCAAGCTAGGAGCAAACGGCAATCTCTCTCTACCTTCAGCTCTGAGAATTTCTCAGATGGAGATGGTGAGGAGGGCACTGGCAGTGAGGGCACCACAGCCTCCCACAGTGGCGGCACCCCTGACGTGGCCAGTACCAATACAGATGAACGCCTGGATGCTGAGCGCTCAGATGATGACATTCTGGGGAACTCCGATGGGCTGTCTGAAAAGGAAGCGGCCATTCAGCTTGTCAAACGGCAGCTCAGTGCTGAGCAGAATGCTGGAGAGGTGGGTGCTGAGTAAACATTATCTCTTCTCTCTCAGGACCAGAAGTCTCACCCACACAAGCACAGACTCACCATCAGTAGTGTCCATGTGTGAGGATGGCACTTTGGAAGAGAAATGTTCAGATGGTTCAGCATCTTTAAAAGTTATGCTAGACCAATAGGACATTAAGACATAACTTCTGTGCCTGCAATCATGGCATCAGGAATTTATTGGCCTTCATTCAGAGGTGTTAGGAATCAGGTCCTACTCCTCAAAGCAGCAAAGAACTTGCATAAATCATTTATGGTTAACTTTCCAAACTTTTTCTTCCACTGAAGGCCTAGCATTTGTTTGTAGACCCCATTTGTCCTTTCCCATGCTGGAGAAGTAGATAGTATAGCATATGTACAAGTGGCGAAAGCAGATTTACTTGCTTCCTTAGAGCCTTTCTTAGCATAGAATGTTTGCTTTTATTACAGGATTAAATACTTTGCTGTTGTAATTCATGACCAAATGTGACCTAAGGTTTTCTGCCAGGGTTCATTCCTTCCTTCCTCCCTCCCTCCCTCCTCTCTCACTCTCTGCTGGCTCCACCTTTCCTCACCTGCTTCATCTCTTTCTAGGATCCTGCCGCCTATGAGGACTCGGACTGCGATAGTGCCGAACTGGACAATTCAGGCAGTGGGGAGGTGCAGAGACTTCCAGACATACCCAGTTTGTGATCTCCACTGCTTGGGTTTCCTTTCCCAGGTTGTACAGTTCCCTCCTCCCACCTCGACCACCCTGCACCACCACTACCACCTTCTCCCCAGATATTTATATAAATAATTATAAAGCTCTATATAAATCTATATTATCTCATAATCTCTGGAAAGAGAGCCAGCACACCTCATTCATCTTCTCTATTCCTGTTCCCACATCTTCTCTGACCAGTTGGGGGGATTAAGGGTCTCGTCTTATTATCAGGGCTCACTGCGTTCAACACTGGACAGCTGGAGTGGAGGCAGCGACCAAACAGACCCTCCCCTTGGGCATCCACTGGCCCTACAGTTCACCACTTGCTCTACCCACAGGAAGGCACTGATCCCTTCCACTTTTCTTCCTCCAAAGTCCTGAATGGTTTGGGAATTCAGCAGATCAGCCAGGCCTGATGGGCCACTAGAGCCCAAGAGCCAAAAAGAGACCAAGTGGCTTGGGCTAAGAAACGGTGCTTTCATCTACCAATGGAAATGACAGTGGTGCACCAACAAGGTTGCAGGTCCCAGTTCAGCTTCTTGACTCAATGATGTACATTACCACCACAACATCCTGAGTGCTTAACCAGACTGTCTCCAAGATGGACTTGATGCATGTTTGGGCCACAGTCAGCACGGATCAGTGTCCCAATGGACAGTTTGAAAACAAGCCATTTCCATCATCCGTCCTTGCAGCCGTTCTCAGAAGCAACAAAACTGAGGGCATTCACTCCCTCCCAGGCCCAATGTCTCTTCTCAATACATCATCCTCACCTTCTCCACATCCAACCACACACACGCACACATTTTCCTGCCATTGACAAGGCCCACTCCAGTGGTTGGGATGGGAAAGTGGGCCCCTTCTGCTCTCTGCTGGCACCAACATGCACTGCACTTTTTTGTGCTTGATTTATTTATGTATTTATTATGAGAAATGTTTACATTTGCACTTATTGTGTGTCACATCTGAGGGAGGAAGCCAGGAAGGGGAAGGAAAGGGAACACGTAAGGGGCAGGAAGTAGAATTTGACATTCCTGACCAATTTCTGTTGAGCTGTTGTAATGCTTAGAGAGAGAAAGGGGAGTTGTTTGAGTTTACACTTGTGTGGAGAAAACCAAACCAAACCAAACTGCCCAGTTCTCTTGGTTTCTCAGGTGAAAATCTTGGCTTGGAGAACCATTTTGTGTTATTGCCCCCTTTTCAATTTATTTGTTGCTTAGATGTATTTGGTGAAACCCCAGGGGTATGAGAATCTACGTCAGGATCAGGCTAAACCCAAGTGTAGGCATAAAATTATTCATTTTTCTTCTAGTAGATTTGCAGAAAAAGCACAGCCACAAAAAAAATGTTGAAACTAATGCAACTCTTTCCCCTTTGCAACAAACCAGCTCTTGCAGCTAGAAAGAGCGCCTCTCTTTCATATCATCAAAGGAAAACCTACGAAGGGGAACTGGCTGTTTACATATGATGTTGGGTATTTCTTTTGCTTCTATGGCAGGAAGGCTTTGGATTGCACTCGATCCCAGGTGCCCTGGTGCTAGGCCTGTTCAGCTCAAAGGGACCAAGACAACCTTAGGTGCTCAAGCTGCTGTTCTTGCAGCATGTTTGATGCTTGTATATCTATCTGTATAGCCACAGGTGCTCCTTTCTCATGGAAGGGGACATGCACTAACCCTGGAGGAGAATGTACTGCAATTACATACAAGCTTAATGTAGATCTAACTGCCTCTATTTTGCAGGTTCATCGCTGTACCATGTTTGGTTATAACTCCCCCCAAAATTGCATTGTCTTCTGGGAAAACTGCATATAAGATGCAAATTGTTTGGTGCTAGATGAAATAAGAGTACTGGCATACTGTATCTCATAAATCATTTTTATAGCTCTAGAAATCCTGCCTTGGACCTGCTGCCAAGTCAGACATTGTTACCGAATAATTTTTCCATCTTGGCAGATGGGATAGGAAATCTCCCCTGGTCACCAATGCAGCTCTCAAACCCTATTCACACAGTACCATTGCTTTAAAAAAAAAGTCTCCAAGTCAAACTTGACTCATGGCAACTTCATAGTTATATCTATGTAGAGTTGGGTTGTTATCTTTTAACAACAGAAGCAATGTGCCACTGTCTTCTGGGGTGTATAAATTTACTTCCCAGACTAGCCTATAGCCCAAAGATTCCCTGGTGGTCTCCAATTCAAATACTAATCAGATTTCATGCCCCTTTCGAAGATCTTTTGGACTCTAATTTTACCTCGTTTGACCCTCCACCTAATTCTGAAATAGTCCATACTTTTGGTAGGCTAAAAAAGATCTCCACAGCCCTTTTTCATAACTCTAAAGTCAAGGCAGGAGTTCAAGGGTGCTGCATCTTACTTGCCATTAAATTGCGTGCAACGATTGCTTTACCATTTAACACTAAAAATTGATGCAAACTTTTAATGCAGAATTTACTCTCAGGGCTACCATACCTGGGCTGCAAAAATCTGATGAACATTACATGGCAGCAGAGAAATGCAGCCTAAATGTGGAGGCTTGAAAGAAATGTTATTGCTATTCAGGGAGAATTGTACTGTTTAGCACTGAGTTGTAGAGAAATGCAAGGCACAAGCACCACACTTGAACATTTATCAAATCTTGTATTTTCTTAGTAGGAAAGTGGGAGGAGGAAGCTTATCAGCTTTCTGATCCCAAATGGCTCCCATTATCCTATAACCACCAGATTTTCCCAATAAGACAAGAAAGGCAATGACATTTTTAAACACTTTAATTTCTTTAGCTTAAAAGTGAGGGGACATGGCAGAAGGCACACCACAAATAATTTCCCTAACTCTTTTAAAAAGCCAGCCCCAGTGACAAGTCATGCATTGTGAAGCAAGCAGTGTAAATATGGAATAAAATCAGTCAAGTGTAGCTGGCAGAGAGGTTACCAGATCTTCACAAACCAGAATGCTGCGAACCTCCCCATGACCATCACATGGCAATAGTACCCCTCAAAGCACCTTGTGAAAACATTCCCTGTTCAGTCGTCCAGGCCTGGTTATTGTTGTTCAGTCGCTCAGTCATGTCCAACTCTTTGTGACCCCATGGACTGCAGCACACCAGGCCTCCCTGTCCTGCTCTGCCTCCCGCTCTATTACAAATCCTGTGCATTGAGCCTTCTGCCAAGAAGCCGACTAACTAAAAGAACAAAGGTAGAATGTAACATTTGTCTTTTCTATACAGGCAGTCCTTGCTTAATGACCACAATTAGGACCAACAACTCTGTTGCTAAATGACATGGTCATTAAGCAAAGATCACATGACTATGCTGGATTTACAATGTCACCTCCATTGTATTATTAAGCAAATCACTCATAATCATTAAGTTGTGATCGTGACTTGTAATTTTACTGCAGGCTGGCTATGAAGCACACAAATGGCAGTCATATGATTGTGGGATGCTGCAGTGGTTGTAAGTGCATGGACCGGTCATGATGTTTCTTTTTTAGCACCATAACTTCAGTTGCTAAACAGCGCAGTCATTAATCAAGGACTACCTGCAAGAATTATCAAGGCAGTCTTGATTCCTGGGGAGTACTATGCAGAAGCATTTATCAGTGCTTTCTTCCATGTTTTTCAGCTTCCCATGTTGAGAGTCGAGGGATTTCCTAGAGATCATCCATCCAAATACTAATCAGACCTCCCCCTGCTTAGTTTCTGAACCCAAACAAGATAAGGCAGCTGGTGCCATCTGCTGAAAAGCAGGAAGTATAAAAGAGCCAATAAATGAATGTATAACTGCTGGCAGCTCCCAGTGAATTTACATTCAGTAGCACAGAAAAAGGTCTAGCCATGGACCAGAGGAGGAAGTGGTACTCTCTTCTGACGCCCTCTGGGCAATACTAAAATCAAATGAATCCTGTCTCCACAGGGAATCCATCACTTAAATGGTGATAACCTCAGAAGCAGGAGAATAAATAATAAAACTTGGGGAGGATGGAAGAGAGAATATGAAATTGCATGTCTAGCTGTTTCTCTATATGGTCTTTCAGATTAAAATACATAACAGAGAAAGTGACAGAGAACCATGTTAAACACCATAACTTCCTTGTGCCTCCCTTCTGACAAGCCCAAAGCAAGTGGTTTCTTTGGGAAATGTAAGAATTTCCACGATTCAGAGCTCCATATTTAAATTTCCTTTGTGCAGAAGGGGCCAGCATGGGTCACTTTGTGTTCCCTAAACACTTACTATAAGATCTTATGGCTAAACTCCAGAGACAAAACAGCCTGTCTTCCAAGCATTATATTATTTGAAGTCTTCTTGGCAAACTTACAGGAAAAGGTGTAATTTTGAGGCAAGTTCTTATCAAAATTAAAAGGGCCCTCTATTGACTATGTTTCTTGTGGATACTTCTTAAAAATACTTTTAACAGTATGGCAAGAGGTAGGTAAACTTTTGTTTCCCTCCACTTCAAAAATAGTAGGCGTTTTTCTACTTGTCTCAGTCAAACACATCCAACACTTTTGTGTCCCTGCTACAAAAAAGTGAGAAAGATGTCCTAACCATATACATTTGGATTCTTCTAATCCCATGTGTGGCAGATTAGAGACGAGCTAGATATGCATTAATAATCCATTTCACATTTAATACCCAGCTGAGGGTGGGAGGGTGGACATGACTAGCTGACAAACTTGTAAAAAGAGTTAACAGTCCTGGTGTAGTTCGTTCTTGTACTCAGAAAACACATGGAGATTCATCCAACCAGCCCACATCAATTCATCCTTAGATTTTCAGTCACAAAAATGACACTTCCACTGAAATGAGGGGAAAGTCATTTTCCATCGTTTCCCTAGATGTTTTGCAAACATGCTGGATTATCAGGTAGAAGTAGATTCAGGTTAGCTTGAACAAATAGCCCAGGGCATTTTCTGGTTCCTATTGAAGCTAAATTTTACATCAGATAGCTCTTTGATTTGATTCATGCAAGATCATTTGGTAAGGTAAACAGTAGTGAGAAAGCCCAAACTTGAGGCCAAGCAGTTTGCTGCTTCCGGAAGCTGTATTTGTGGTACACAAGAAACAACCCAGAAGACATAATATGGTTCTGAGTTTGGCGGGGTTACAATCTGTGAAGGACCTATCAGACCTTGACAAAAACATTGTCAGTGATTATGGACGTTTGCTGAAAGAATAAGAGGTTCATTGGCAGAGACAGTATTAAAATTTGTGAAAAAAATAATGCAGAACCAAAGTATATACAAATGCACTGGATACAGCTGGAATTATATGAGGATGGGTGTCTTCACAATATTATTGCCATTGAAGACTTATCTACTACAAAATTATTTGATAGTAATCCCCCAAAACAACAACCATTTCAGGATGTTTCCTACCATCCCAAACTACCATTTCTACTGTTGGAACCCAAGGCCGTCATTGCACATAAACAGATCAGCTTGCTAATGTTTCAGTTACCTAGCAATATAACTCTTCTTCCTATTCATTTCTGTTGGAGTATTTATATTACTCTGTTGTCTTGCTAGACATTGGAAGGCAAAAGAACTATTAAGTTGCCAGCAGAACTGAAAATGTTGAGATATTGCTGAACTTTGTATGATCTTTCTATCTTGCTTCCCAGTTAGAAAAAATGTTTTATTTTCCTGTTTTCTTCTTTTTCTTTTCTTTATATATAAACATCAGATTCTTGCTTCCTGGAGGTTCTGATCCATAAACCAGAGCACTTGTGAAAAATCACTCCAGATAAGTTTTAACAAAAATATTAAAGTGCTTGCAAGTTTTTGATTAGAAATGAGAATTTCTTTAGCTTGGAAGTAGCTGAATGAATATGAGCATTTTTAGGGAATCAGCAAAAAGAAGAAGGTTTAAGTTGGTGCAATCCATATCTGCAAAGTATAGCTAGTTACAGTGGTAACTAATCTCTAATCTCCTAAAATAAAATGTTCTACTCCTGATTGTAAACCTATCCTTAGTTCTATTAATCAAGAAACAGGAATGGAGAGATTAATAAATATGATTTTTTTTAAAAAACGTTGAGTTTTTACAGGTAGATAGTAGCATATCCACTATTTTCTGTTTGCAAATCCCTGGTCAATTCTGCTGATTTTACTTTTGGTTCTTTGCACATCTCCATTTAAAAATATTTAATTTATCATTCTGCAGTGCACTTTAATTCATAGTAAATGACTCAACTTCGAAATGTTTTTTCCAGGACCGGTTCACCAGTTGGAAGTGGGGAACATGTAAGAATATTATCATGGAGTATCTTATTTTCACAACTGTATGATTAACCCATTTTTTGCAGTGTCAAAAGTATTATTTTACATATGCACTCTTGTTTCTTCTGGAGATAAGCTAATACACCAATAAATGTGCTTCAAACTGAGCCAAGTAATCACACAGCTAGAAATAGTAGTTTTCTGTGTTTTCATTCTTACAAGTTTGTTTCCAGCTGTTTTCCATCTCCTGACAATCCCAATTTGATCAGATAGCAAAGCAGCGTTAAGAATAATTCTAAAACTTTTGCAAGTGAGAAACAGATTTTCTAAATGTATCAGGTTACTGACTTTTGTTTTTTTTTAACAGATGCTAGTCTGGTGGAGATGAGTTGAGTGTGTCATCATTTAGTAACTATAGAATAAATTAGTCTTGTTGAAGATAAGCTTCTCATGGAAACTGTCAATTTTCTGACAAAGTTTTTACAACCCAATCTTCAATATAAATTTGGGAAGTGCCGGGGGGATGACTGGCTGAAATGAACAGCTAATTTTTAACACTTCTGAAATGTTCTCCCTTTAGGATCAATCTCCCGACTGGAGAAGAATTCCCATTTCCCTTAATCTCATCTGCCAAAATAGTTTCCTCTTCCACTGGCTAGCCTCTCAATCACTGACAGGAAAGTAGACAAGAGAGCTTTCTTCCTCCACTTTCCCTTTTTCCATGCTAAGTAACAGCACATATAGAGGCTACAACACAGAGACTGGAAATCCATGTGGGAGTTAATTATCATGAAGTCTAATACACTGAGATATAAAGTGGCGGATAAGTCCCAGATCTATAAAGACTGAGGTCTTCTGTTCTAGAGAGCCTTTGTTTTTGAAACAAGGATTTTTCTTCTGATCAGTTCACCTCTCCTTCTCCTGCTCCTTCTTTATCATGTGTCCCTCATCACATTTTATTTCTCACATACCACTTTGTATCTTGTGCCTCCTTTTATATACTTTGAAAATCTTCTCCCATAATCACATGATTGTAGCTTCTCATAGAGCTTTAGGAAATGCAACTTTGTTCCATCAGTCTCATAATTAAATGACAAAGTGAATGCAAGGTGAAAAAGAAGAATCACATTGTCTGCAATAGAAAGCAAACAAGAGTACTGTTACCAGTGTCAGAGCTCATTATTTTTTACATTTGCAGTAATTACAATTATTCCAGCAAAAGAAAAAACTGGTACTGGGAGAAGAATAAACTCAGGAAAAGTTTGTAATCTGGGTAAGCATTTAAGACACCAAGAAATCCTCCTCTATCACCCTAAATCTCAGTAATGTCAAGAGACATTGCACTACTAGTAGTGCCTAAGTCTCCATTGCAAATCTGGCTGTAAAAGAAACTGTTTTGTAAGAAATATAGTTGCTGTAGTTTAAAAAAAATGTTTCAAGTTTGGTCCTTCCTTTGAAATAATTCTTGATGTTTTACAGCAGGCTTTCCAGAGCAGAAACTCAAAAACTTAGTATGGTTGGGTGATGAGGTTTTGTTTGGTTTGTATTTAATGCATTTTCTGGCAATATTTCAACACTGGGGTGGTTGGAAGGAGATACATTCCTATCCTCTGCTACCTCTCTGATTTCTCTTGAACCAAATTTGCTAAGCTCCAGTCAATTCTCTAATCTCTGCCTGCTGACAGACTGCAGGCCAAGGGAAAGACAAGTTGAAAACCCCAAAAACGAAATGCATTTTATTTATTAGGCTGTCTAAGATGTTTTCAGTGAAGCAGACGGAGATAGTGCCTTGCCAAATTAGTGTCATGACTTTCCAAAGGTTTTGGCTAGTAAGCAGACTTCCAGTAAAAATACATGTTGCCGTTCAGACCTCTTGTGGGCAATCCACACCTCTCTTGGAGCCTCCTCTTATTATCTTGTGGTTTCTAGTGGAATTAAAAAAAGTACCTCTCTTGAATGGCTTTGGACTTCTTGTAACTGTTCTGCAAATTATATTAATAACAAATGGCAGGTTTAAAATGCCAACATGCTTCAATTCTAAACTCTCTCCCTCTTACTCCCATTGCGTGTCTCTAGCAGCAAAGATACAAACAAATAGACAAACAGCAAGAAAATGCAATCTAGTGAAGAGAGGCTAGGGAGGGAAAGAAAAAGGAAAGCGACTGGAAAAGAATGAGATTTGGCAAGGAATGGAAAAAAATAGAGATCTTTGAAACAGATGCTTTGAAACCAATATTCCTGGGTGTTAGCAAAGACTTCTAGATTAAAGAGCTGCTTTCTTACTCAGCCATTCCAGTTTGGCACACCAAATGCTGTCCTTACAATTCACAGTTTCAAAAGCATTTATGCTTTGCTGAGACTGCCTGGCAATGAGAGAGATTTCAACCATTCAACAACCACATCTTCTTTTCTCGGATACTTAATGTCTAAAAGCTCTTGACCATAAGTTACTGTTCCACACTCTGAGACTGCAATAGTAAGTTGGCCTAAGAGTAGCATGGCTGAAAATTAAATTTGAAATTTTGACAATAATTTATCAGCACCCCCCCCCTCGATCTGATTGTGAATCGGAAGGCATATGAACAGATTCAGGTACTTTACTGGCCAAGCATAATTAGACACACAAGGAATTTGACTCCAGCAGCTCTCATTATACTTGCAAGACAACAGTAAATAAAATAATAACATAAATAAACAAAATTATGTATTCAACAGTAAAGTAGGCACCCAAAATGTCACCTTTCAAGAGGTTGTGATGTGGTCCCAAATTGAGACAGATGATCAAAGATTCACAGATGAAGGGAACACATATTAAAATGTAAATAGGAACAATTTGGGGTTGAAAAATGTACTAGCAAATAATGTGTGTACAGCAGACGATAAGAAAAACATTCACATCCGCAAAGAAAAGCATGCAGATTTTTTTTCTGAGTGAATGGAGTCAAACTAAACTGAGACTGGTGCAATCAGCAAAAGCAAATGTGACCATCTTCCATATACCTAAACTAAAAGTGCCTTAAGTAGTTTATTTAAAGACAGAAAAGTACATAGACAGGTGAAATCTGAAGACCATCTAGTCTCATTCATGCTGACATGCTGCTTGATTTAGGTTGTCCTAGAACATATATTTATTAACATAGGATTCTCATTAAAGATTAGTTATCTTCAGTTCAAGACTGATAGATCACAAGGCTTAGAAAATCACTGCCTCAATAATGTGTTAAATATCTTGCACTCAAATAGCTCTTCATTCATTCTGAGGCATTTCCAATAAAAAAGTATATGAAAGATGCAGGAAAACCTCCTCTGTTTTCCTCAAGTCCTGAAAAGGAAGTGAAAACAGACCAGGGATCTCCAACGTGGTGGTCTCCAAATTTATTGGACACCAGAAGACAGAAGACTAAAGCAAACAGATGTGAACTATAGAGTCAGTTAAGGAAAGAGGCTAGAAACTGAGAGAACATGATAGTCCCATTTTAGGCATGGAAGCCAGCTGGGTGACCTTAGGCCAATCACTCTCATTCTCCCAACTCACCAACAATTTCTTGTTGGGGGGAGGTGGAAGGTGTGTTAAATATGTTACTTGATGAATATATTGTTTGATTTTGGATAAGCAGCTTTTTATTGTACCAGATGGATCAGTGTTGTGCTCCTTATCAAAATATGGCAGGATTCCTCATATAGAACCCAGAGCTGAAAGCTAAACTTGGGATTTTGATTTCATTTGAAATCACCTAAACCTAGCAAATTTGATCTGAATAATATATTATTTGCCTGATTCTCTTTGCTTTAAGATGCTTTTAAATAATGGTAAAGGTTTCCCCTGCCGGTCG
>JANHZU010004012.1:66699-89658 GCA_032468055.1 Acrochordus granulatus
CCAGGTCTTAAGGCCCTTCCGGAAGGCCATCAGGGAGGGGGCATCCCTCAGCTTGAGGGGCAAGATGTTCCATAGGGAGGAGCCATAGCAGAGAAGGCTCTTCTCCTAGACCCCGCCAGCCGAAATTCCTTGACCAACGGGAACCGGAGGACTCCTCTGCTGCTTCTGGTGGGTCAGGAACTCCCCATCGGGATAGGAAAAACACCTATTATTTTTTCCCTATTAATGAAGCCAACTATTTTAAAATCTGTAATTTTTGCATACTTGGTAAATACATTTAAGTGTGCCTGCCTTAATAAATTTGAGAGTGGTATACTACTTTCCTGCTGCATCATAAAACTAGTAATATTAAATATTGGAAAAGTTGTAAAAGTAGATGTAGATGCAGGCTTGATTTTTTTCAAAGTCTAGTGCAGCTATCCACTTCCCAACATTATGAGTTTTATATGGTTATTACTGAGGATTAATTAGTGTTTGTGCAGTATATACCACATAGCTTCTTGACAACACATCACCACCTTACTGGTCACAAAATCAATCTATACAGGACACTTTGAAACAGACGGCCAACCCATAAACTTGGTTAAGAGTGGACAATTTTTACTTGATGTGAGTACACTACAGCAGAACAGATTTTTTTTAAAAAAGTTACAATTGTGAAAATCAAACTGCAGAAACAATTACTAAAAAGACTCCTACTATATTAAGGAAAAAAGATTTGACAGAACTGCATAAGTCAGCCAGTTAATGGCCATCCCATCCCTCACAATAGGATCAGATTAGACCCTCCATATCCCTGAATGCAAAGTCCAAAATTATGTAGCCCCATAATCTAATTGCCATTTCAAACTGGTACCAATATTAATACAAAAGATAAGCACACAATTTTTATTGATTTCAACAGTCACCTTTTCTTATTCAATGTTACCTCAACTCTTTGAAGATTAATAAACACTGGAGACTACTTTTTTTTAACAGAACTGCAATGTTCATGCAGCAATCCCAGGCTAAAGATCAAATCATTTGGATTCAGATGGGAAAATAATATAATGAGCACCATGCTAAACACAAGAGCATTGCTTTTTATTACATTATCTTTTTTTGTCTGCCATTTCCAAAGAGCTCTTATTAGTGGAAACAGACGATTACCTGGTCTTTAAAACCGGAAGAGGTTGCTGGGACAAGAGACGCCAACTGGCTAACTTTGGCAGATGACTAGCTTTCAGTACAAACTACATGGCCTAAGAAGCATCTCTTAAGAGACACTGTACACAAGCTAATACTATCATCAATAGTAATGAGATTTTTAAACTATAGCTCCAGGCTACTCATCTATCAACTTGAAAGCTAAACATCAGATAGCTGAGGATTAGATCTTGTGTGTTAGAACATATGGCGGTAGGAGGCTGGACTTGCAGCACTAGCAGTTCATTGCAGTGTACATGCTGATCCAAATTCATTTTTCTCTTTAGTGATAACATAGTCCTGGATGTAGAGAAAGCTAGGTATCTGAAAACACTTGCATTTTTCAGAGACCTACAACAATCTATACAAAAGGACATATGTGTGTAGAAATGTTTCACATTTCTACCAAGCAAGTGAATGTATACATGCTAGCTAGGAATTCTCATGGACAAGCCATAGCCTGAATTGAAGCACAGTGGTGGTGTACAAGACCTACTCCCTGCTTTCACTTGGCAACTTCAGAAATGGACACTGGGTGCTTGTTACAGCTTCAAAAGCATAGAGCCTTCTCTAAAATGAAATATATTTTGTATTACCATTTCCATCAACCCCAAGACAATATAGCGGCAGGTAGGGATGACTGACGTTTTGGTCCCAAACACCTGGAGCTATTATCAGGTTGAGGAAAACTATTCTAGGATAATAACTGACATCTATTTAATGACTTTAGCCTGGGTGTGCAATGTGAAATCCACCAGCTTGCAGTCATCTAGTTTGCATCCAATTCAGGCACATCTGTGCATTCTCACTATGATAGCTTTATTACAAGACAGACATTGAGACAGGTTTGACCAAAGTAGCCTCTTTGCAACAGCTTAAACCCAGGTATCACAAAATGAATAGTTTATTAACAAATGCTAGAATTCCATACCCACCCAACCCTTGCCCACCCACGTTATTTCATGTAACAATGCAAACAAAACTACTAAAGCAACAGCTATAAGGCTATATAGTCAAGATTACTACTGGACTCCATAACTGATTTAATACACTTGCTCAATTGTCTTTGTCCTAGTGGAGATTGACAGCAAAAAAAAAACTCCATTCTAAAGAAATCACAAGCTCACTTCTGTTTTGAAGTTAAAAAAAAAATCTCTTCCAAGTCTCCTCTACAGGATCCCCATTGCTGAAAAACAATCTGCTGTTCCTCTAAGGCCACAAGCAGACTCTCAGTAGGGAGAGAATCTCTGTTTTTCCGTTTTCAGTTTGTTAGTAACACATGGTACAGCTGAGGTGGTGGAGGCACCCTTAGCAGCAGACACAACATTTAGAGCCAGGAGAGGGACGGGTTTCATGCCAAGCAGACTGGAGACACAGGGGGCGGTCGGAAGAGGGTTGGGGAGGCTGGAGGGTGCGTCGGAGACCCCTGCTGTCGCAAGCGAGGGGGTGGTGGTGGAGGAGGAAGAAGAAGAAGGGGTGGAGGGTTGAGAGAGGTTGATGCTGAGGTGGTCGGGGATCGTGACGGAGGCTGCCTGGGAGGAGGGTTTAGCGCTTTCTAAACTGTAACAAGAGGAAAAAAGGAACAAAAATATGGGTGGGTGGATGGGAACACCACACAAAAAGCACAGGACACAAAACAGCTTAAATAGCATGAATCTAGTCTGGAAAGGTTTGGAAATAGCATAGCCAGAAGAAAGATGGGATGGGGAGAGAATGCTGGCTGCTAGGGAATCTCAACATTCTCTAGATGTACCAAGGCCCATTTATATCACCAGAATATTGCCTACTGAGTCCCAGCCCTAATCCCATTATTAATCATTCCAATTTCTACTTATACTGATTTCAGAAGTGACCATTTTGTTATTCAGTACAAAACTACATACCATCCTTTGAAGTTACAGAAAACTATCAACAATATGGTCAGCATTTATTTGCAAAAGATCTTCCAGCATACTTTTCTTTGCCTTCCCAACTGTTATTTCAGATTTAATACAGACGGCAATATACAAATGTCTCTCTGAAGTAGCAAACTAATCTTAACACTGTGTTAAAAGTTTTACATAATAGTACTAAAATCAACTGGGATGTCTTAATTGAACTTCAGGAATTTAACATTTTTCTGCAAAGAGAAATCACCATTTTTTGGCAGAAGCCCTTTAAAACAATGTATTTAATAAAACCAAACTGAGGAAAGACTTATTTATGTTAGAAATAGTTCAATGAATTGTAGGCTGATCTGACATTTTAACCATGTTGCTCAATTTGGTCTTAAAACAACCTGAGCTTCCCTAGAAAACAAGATGCACAAGTTTAATTTCATCTAGAATTGCAGTTCGTGCTCTGGATGTATTTTCTTTCACTTAAAACTCCATACATAGAATTCCTTCTCTATAAATAAACTAAATCACTTTGTTGGTTAACAGAGGCAGTGTTTTGAGAGTACCAGGATAATAGGCAATGGTAGTGAGACTGTTTTCTTTTGAGATGCTTCAACATTTGACTTTTGATTCTCCTATTGAAGCTTGACTTCACAAGAAAACACAAACCAAAAATATTAAGCCATGTGCAAGCATCCCAAGGTTGAATATTCAGAGTTCAGAACACCAACTGAGTGTTCTGTGTTCAAACAGCACATGCAGCATTTTTGCTTACTTTTATCCCAAACTTAGGGCAAATATGGAGTGCTTCATTTCATGTTATTTCCAATATTCCATTGCCCCACAACAGGATTTTTAAGACTTTAAATGGGATTTAACTAATAAAACAGCAGGCAAAATGTCCATCCTTGCCACTTGCTACAGTTAGTTAGGTGGATGTGAATTAAAAATGCACTGCTGCTTATTTCCTTGGCAGTTTTACAGATAGTCCCCGGCCAAGAAAGCACCCCTGGCTATCATAAATGGGTCATACACTCCCAACAGTCACATGACTGCATGTCGGGCAGGTCAGCTTTATGATTCATGCAGTCATGTGACTGCAATTCACAATGTTTTTGGTTGGTTTTCAGCAAAAAAAAAGCCCAAATAAATATTCACTTGACCATTGCAACAAAGGCCAGAAAATTACTTCCAGTCACACAGGTACCTACCTCAACTTATGACTTCAACAACTTATGACTATAATTTTGAGATCAATTATGGTCATAAGCCAAGTGCTGTCTGTATTACTGTTTTAAATCCTTTATTAGGAGGTCAAATTATCTTAAATTGTAATGGAATATACTGGCCCCATGCCTCTCCATTATGTAATTTGTTTTCTGCTTCAGGCAGCTTGCCAAAACATCAGAATGCCTATGCTTATCAGAAACAGTGTTACTAAGCTTTTGAGTATGCAGGATGATATGCAAAAAAAAAGCTCCAACAGAAGTCTACTGTTGCTGCTAATATGCTATTTATGGGCTATGCTGAAGTAAATCCACTTGTTTATTACTTTGTAAGTAAGTTTTAATTTTAAAAACATTTGAAGTAATATTCTTGGCTTTTTTCTACAGATTGGGTAGTAGAAAAATTAACAGAATGCCTATCTACTTTTATTATCTTAGAATGAAAAATGATAGTACAAAGCCTTGCTACTAATTTCTTAAGATATGAATCTTGGGAGGCTGGTAGTTTTTTGAAATGTTACATAAGGATGTTTGAATAAAACTTACTTACAAAGTAAGTAAGTTGAATACTTTGAATATTTTGCTCTAGAACTGGAAAAACTTATTTTTTTCCTAAAGGAAAATGATGCAATTATCCTGCTTGATATGGCTAGACTTATATTTCTGATACATCTAGGAACACAGATTAGGAGAGAGGGTTGGGCCTTCCTTTTCAGGAAAGTGTTGCTTAATGCATAAAATGTTCATCCCTATTGCTTAACACCAGATCAGCCAAAACTAATAAATTTTGCAAACAGATTTAGCAATTCAAAATAAAACAAACAATTTAAAGGGCAACTGTATAGATAGCACAGTATGGACCATAATCATGTATATAGTGCTTTCTTGAAATATGTCATGTTGTCTTGCAAACAGAAATGATTTCTAGTTATTTCCCATATAATTCTTCTTTTCAGGCACTATGTCAAAATATTCTATGTCCTCAAGTTCAGTCTGAAGCCATTATCAGCCCTCTTTGACTGTACAGCAGCCATTTGCAAGTGTCATTAAGTCACATACAAAACATGTTGTTGCAGTTTCTACCACTACATTACAGTTCTGGCATAGATTTGAGGAAAAGTTTGAGAGCCTCTAATGAGAAGAGTTTTTAAAGGTTTTTATAACACTGATTGAAAGGATGTTCACTTCAATGTTAGTTTAACTAATAAACTAAACTGAAACACCATTTTCTGGGCATCCCAAAATGGCCACTTCGATTCAAAGACATTAAGAGGTTTTCAACTGATTTTAAAAATGTCAGCGAGTTCACATCTGGAATATATTTATTTGCTATTCTGTTGCAGCCCAGAAGCTAAACTGTAGAATCTTAACATTAGCCAGCTTTCTTACAATGGATACTTTGACCATAATATAGTGGCAGATAAAAATTTCAGGACAAAGAATACCAACCAGCTCTCTGGGTGTGCACTTTTAATTATTGAAGACACCACTCTCCATTAAGCCAATAATTTGGATTTTGCCTCACAAACGCAAGTGGTAAAGGGCTACTTCCCAATTAGAAATTGTAAAGGACAGAGCCTCAGAAGCTGCCACTGCCTGGTGCAGAGTCCTAATGCAGCCCATTACTGTAGCTCTACTACAAGCAAAAGTATATATGTAGAAAAAGTATAGAAGCAATGGCAATGGATAAAGCCACATTCCTGGAATAAAGCTAGCCTTAATTTTTTTCTCAAGAAAAGGCATAATATATCATTTTGGAACCCAGCTAAGCATTTAAAAAAAAGAGAACTTAGCAATATGATTCCAAGTCTAGTTTGCCTTCATAAAAAGACAGGCTTTTTGAGAAGTAGTAATGATTCAATCTCTCACATAAGCTAGAAATATTTTTTTAAAAAAAAGAAAGCCCAAGACCTACAGTTGCAGTAAAATATGTACTGCTTGTCTTATTTCTCTCCTCGACCTACAAAGTATTTCTAATACCTTCCTAACTTCAACACACACATCTACAAACATGAGATAGCTCTTGTGCACAAACAGCAGTTTTTGCTATTTCTGAACAAGGAGGGCTGAGGGGGGCTTATTGGGAATTTTTAGTATTTCTTTTAAAAAAATTCCCTGCTTTAAGAAATTATTTACATTTCTTTCTTTCATCATCTTAGACATGCATTATCAAGTAGCATACTAACAACTTACCTGACATTAATTAGATATTGAGCCAAGCTAATGCTGGCTGCAGATCCAGTTATGGTAACCTGCCTGTCAGTAGATCCTTCCACTGGATTGGCAATTTTGATCTGCGCCCCAGACATCTGGCGAATCTCGTTGATCTTGGCGCCTTGACGCCCAATGATACAACCAATCAGCTAAAAACAAAACAAAGTTTTAATCAGATTGCATTCTAAAATGTCAAAAATATGTTTCTGTACTATTGTTTTCTTTCCAGACTTGGGTCAGGCTGATGTTTAAAAACTATGTAAATACTCTTTTCTAGTATTAGAAAACTTCACCATTGTTAAAAGAACTTTTCTTAAACTATTTTTCCAATTGACATATTAACTGTACATGAATCTGAATGAACAAGACTGTTCTCTCCTACAGTGGACACAGTATTTCCATATTATCCAAGGATCAACTTTCCTTAGAAAGGTAGCTTAAAACCTATATAATAGCCATTTCATTTCTGGCAAAGCAAGAGAAAATGCTAACCATTTTATACTTATTTTGTACCATTACAGTGGAACCTTGGATTGCTAGTACAGCGGTTCACTGTTCTGCAAGACAAGCAAATTTTTTAAATAAAATGTAATGCGGTTAATGAGTGAAAACTCGCAAGACGAGCAGCGCACCATTAACTCGGGTGGGAAATCTCACAATGGAGCCAATGGTTCTTCTCTCTCACTGTGTAAAAAGCGTAAATTAAGTGAAAGTAATTCAAGAGAAAGAACTCCCGAGACTCAGATTCCAGATTCTCCTTCCAGGCAGTCACCCTCACCCTCTTCTCCTCCCTCTCATCTCCCTCATGCTAGCCAGGAACATAGGAAGAATGACCCTTCATCTTCCCTATCACACACACTTCTTGCATGGCACCATCCAGCCCATCCCCCTCCTTCCCATCTCTTTTCCCCTCTCATAGCAGGGAGGCAGGTTATGATAAGAAGCATTTCCAAACCACCCAGGAAAGACATTGCCAAGCAAAAATGCTGTTTTGCCCTCGAGCGGAGGCGGCAGCGGATCCTCCCAATCCAACAGGAGCTGCCCAGATAGCAGACCCCTGCCTCAAAATCTTCTACCAAAAATTAAAGTACTGGTTAATTTGTTCTATTTCTACTTTATATTGTATATTAATCATTGTTACTTGTTTCAGATATTAAGGACAATAAGTTCTACATAAAATTCTGTTGAAAATGATTTTATAATGAATATTTTGGGGGGCGTGGAACAGATCATCTGACTTTACATTGTTTCCTAAAGGAAACTTTGCTTTTGTTTTGGGTTAAGAGCATTCTTCTGGAACAAATTATACTCGCAATCCAAGGTTCCGCTGTATATGCTCTGTAATGGAAGGTGAAATTATGACAATGGGGAAAAGTCCACCTTCTAACATATTGGGCTGTGTAATCAATATTATTCATGGATTACACACCTACTTTGTAAAACAAAAAATGTCACAAGAGGACCAATCAACCTGCGAAAGCAAAACAAATGTACTGGGCTTAAAGCAAACCTTTTAGAGTCAAAACAATGTTAACTTGAGTAAGCCAAACACAAAATCAGTTTCAACATTTGCTGTTTAAATCACTGTGACAACTTAACGGCATTCCAGAATATTGGCATTCAAACTTAGAAATTAACAGCACAGATTTTGATGTTTTATCTATCATATTCTTTTGAAAAAAGTTCTCAACTGCATCAGTTTTGAGCTGTTAGTTTTCGATGTTTCTATATGCTAAAGGCTGCTTCTCAGAAAACTACCATATTAACACCCTGCAAACTACTCAGTCTATAAGGTTTTAATTTGTAAATAATTTCCTTTATTCTAAGTTGCAACATTTTAAAGGATTACGAAGAGAAAGACAATTGCTCCTTCCTTTTCAAATACAGAATCATAATCTAAGAGATACCTTAGAGTATTAGATGCTTTGGTATAATCATTCTTGTACAAGGAATCCTCAACTTAAAACATTTGTTTAGTGATAGTTTGTTACAATGGCACTGAAAAAAGTGACTTATGATCAATCCTCATATTTATGACCATCATAGAATCCCCAAAGATGATCAAAATTCAGCTTGGCAACTGGCATGTATTTACAATGTTTACAGCATCCCAGGGTCACATGATCACCATTTACAAGCTTCCCAGCCAGCCTCCGACAAGCAAATTCAATGGGGGAAGCCAGGTTTGCTTAACCGTGTGATTTACATAACTGCAGTGATTTGCTTAACAATCACAGCAAAAAGGTCATAAAAATTGGGCAGAACTCTTTTAACAACTGTCTTGCTAAGCAACTGAAATTCTGATCCTAAGCGTAATCATAAATTGGGGACTACTTGTAATGTAATTTAAATGCCTTCTCCTTTCTATCTACAACAATGCCCTAACCTTAAAATAGAAGGGCAGCTGTCCAGACTATAGCACAACCTTAATTTCCCTGTAATGGAATTCTGAAAAAGTTTCTCAAGACAATTGAGAAGAGAGAGCTTTATCCCAAACATACATCCAGAATTTTGCATCTCTGAAAAATACTTACATCATTTGGAATGGTGAGTTCATGAGAAGTAGTCTGAGCTGATGCATCCAAACCTGCTAACACACAGAAAGAGATCAAAACAAGTTTAAAGTTGAGGTAATCAACATAGCTCAAAACTGAAATACCAGAGCAATCAGGCTATCATTTGCTGCTGAAAAAATTGTGATCCTGAAGTGTTCAAGCAGGAGATGAACAAGATGTTGAACCTAAGCTTCTCTTTTCTTTTTGATAAAATCTCTGATTATAAAACAGATGATGAATATTTGTACTTGGCTAGAGCAAACTGAAGTAGTAATACCATTTCTTCCAATGATCAAATAAATGAAAAAAAAACAATCACTGCCCTTTACATAATATTTTCCAACAAGTTGTAATAAACATAAACCTAAAGCAAACATCCACGTTCATCTGGATACATTTTAATTGTACATAAAATTATTGTTGCCTCATAGCACAGCACTCTCAGAGACATTTTACTCCCTCTGATATCTGCCCATCTGATAACAACAGGAAGAGAGGGTTTGAGACCTGACCACTGCCCCAGGACTACTGTCCCTAGGGACCATGGGCATAGCCTTTTCCGTCACTGAATCCCTTCTCTGGAACACCATATATCAGATAACAGAATGCTGCTAGGATTCTGGAAAGCTATTAAGTCCTGCCATTTGCAAAGGGACTGGGGAATAATCCATGGTGGCACTTCCTGAGTGGTTACTGTTGATTATCTTGTGCTGTATTTTGTTTTGTGGTCTGTTATTGTTCACCGTTATCTTCTTATTGTAGTTTTTACTCTATAAATTGGATAGAGGCTGAACTGAGATTTTTTGACAGGAACTGCACAGAAGCCAAAGCCAATAACAGGCAGTACCATTTGTACTGTTCAAGAGACTTTGTGTGCAATCCCATTTTTATGTTTATCGATCCAATATTGTTATTGCGTTGATGCTTTTAACTACCTTATCATTTTCACCAGCAAACAGCTCATGAAAATAGACTTTTATGTTCTATTATAACTATACTATCTGCTCTCCAATAGCGGTTCCAGCACATTGTATTTTACAGAAAAAGCAAATTATCAAATATGATTTTGCACCTATATCATGTGCTGTAGGCTTTTTTCCCCTGCACTATTATGCAGTTAGCAGAATTTGGTAACTGGGAAAGAATTCCCTACCGTTATGAACATACACAACAGAGTAACTAGTTTTTTTTTTCAGTCATTACCCCAATAGCCTTTCACATCTGGAGAGCTGGATTCAACGCCTGTCAAAATACAAGGGACAGTAAGTGTGGTGGTCCTAGCCGAAATCCTACCAGACTTTCAGCAACAAGGCAAACTGTTACACAATTTGGTACAACTACTTCTACCACAGTAGTTGGAAGGCTAGATGCAACTGGCAATGCTACTAATAGGACCAAAGGAGGAAGCAGCATCAACATTCTCTTTAAAGTCAATACAATATTCTTGTTTTTGAGGATAGTAAAAGTCACCTGTTCTTCAAGACTGGTACCTGTGGATATTTTTTTTTAAGTGAAAAAATGAGCTTAAGGCAACCATCTACATGAAAAGGCCAAGTGGAGATTCTTGGTGCTACCTTATGTAATAAAGAACAAGATTTTCATACCACTGAATCCAGTGTTTCCATGAGACATTGGAAAGTGTGACTGTTGCATTGCCAACTGGTGCAGCTTGGTCAGCTAGAAAGAGAGAAAGATGGATGTTAGGAATTTTGCAGACTTACTTGTTCAGCACAGTTTCAAGAAAACAGACCCTGCAAGCTGAGCATGAGATACTGCCCCTTGGGACAGGGGAGTTCAGGAGGAAAACTGGATTGAGGAGCAAGCGCTTCCCTGAGCAGAGATGGGTACAGACAGTAGAAAAGCACCATGGGGTGTGAGGCCAACACCCATCTCAAAGACCCCTGGCTCAACAGAAGGCATCTGCAGTGAACTGTGACAAACACCAGGAGACAAAGCACAAACAGGCAAAATAACACAGAGACTGATTTGCAGTGGTGCTTGGGACCACACCATGCAGGACTCTGTCAAGCATTTGGAGGGGAGAGGTATATCATGAGGAGTGACTAGAATGGAGTCAGATGCTCTCCCCAATATTAAACAGTGCAAATTTCTAGCTCTTAGTCTTAGACTCATGTATCCCAACCCCACCCTTTCCTGCTCTAAGCATGCTATGAGCAGAGATCAATTCCTATATGCCCTTCCATGAGAAGTACTACAATTATCTCACACATCAGAAGGTATTAGTAAAGAAGGACAGTGAGGGAAAAAAAGTCCTTTCACATCAAGTGAAGACAGCTAATGGTTTTATTTTTAGCAGAAGTGTGCCAAGAAAAGGCACCCCAAGCAAAAGCCCATCACCTTATAACGACACCTGTACAGTGACTACATGATGTGCTGACCATCATGTTTACAGATGAAAGCTCACTTCTGAGGCTAGCTTTCCCTCCACCACCAGGAAGTGCACTACATCCAATGTCCTATGCCATTTACTAGGAACCACAATGACAGTATACCATAGAGTTTTGTTTTGTTTGTTTGGGAGATCTGATGTCAAATGGGGAAAGGGGGATGGAACTTGGGTAGAATACAAAATTTTGCTGGGCAAATATGTGTCACAGGACACAGAAAAAGGAGAGGTTTAATGTTGATTACATAGAGAAGTGCTAAACAAAATTTGAGGCTCATTTTAGGTTGGACTGTGGTTTCAAATTAAAACAGACTTCTAAAGTGGCTTGTTGAGAAAGCATGGAGAAATTTTGAAGGGAGAAGTGGGGTGATTTCAAGACAAGAAGTGTAAACAAAACTTACATCTGGCTGTGGAATGGCATACTGTCCTTGAATGGTATAGGCCTACAAAAAGGAGGAAAACAGTCCTATTAAAAACCATTGGACAGCCACCCAGTGACAGATAGATTTCAACTAGCCAGGAAGCCAGAAAGCTGAGGGGAGAAATGTTGGTGGGGAGCCTGAAGGCAGGTCTCTTAAAGGGGCTCCTTGTATTAGCTAGGTGTATATAATGTTTGAAGGGAAAGTGTTTCCCGCCACAAAAAAGATTAGAATTAACAGCTGGTTGTTGTTGAAGATTTGTTGTTTAGCAGAGGACTAGACTGTGCTACAAGCCCTCCTACCCTGCACGTTCTCCATACTAGACTCAAAGGGAAGCTTAATTACTTCCTATACCTCCAACTGTTTTAACAGCTAAAAAGAACCAGCTGGGTGTTCATCCCCATCCCACTCCATACTCTTTAAAACTATGTAGTGGACCTATTACAGTCAGGCACTGGATGGCAGAAATACATCTGGAAGAATAAGGAAAAGCAGCAGACAGCCAAACACGATGGTTCTAGGAATAACCCTACTGAAGCAACCCAGCAAGGCAGTCACTGTATGGGGACTTGCTTAACGCTAAGTGAAGCTTTGGAAGAACAAATCTCTCACTGGTAGGGCGTGGGAAGAAA
The DNA here is from genome assembly GCA_032468055.1 of Acrochordus granulatus. Lineage (NCBI taxonomy): Eukaryota > Metazoa > Chordata > Lepidosauria > Squamata > Acrochordidae > Acrochordus > Acrochordus granulatus. The sequence continues at coordinate 79,215 of JANHZU010004012.1, forward strand.
TATGGCTCTGGTTGGAATTGGCCAAGCAGTTACCACCTGCAGGGCTGCCTACTGGCCTGCCAGGTCCTGTTTGGTGGCCTTAATCCAGTTCCCAATGAACAGGAGTTCACAGCACAAGCCACCACCACCAATCTTGCCACCCTTGTTGGCAGTCTCAAAGAGGCCAAGGATTGAATGGGCCATGGAGACTGAACTCCCCTCTCACCTCTTGAGGTGGTCCCTCCAGGTCAGAGTTGAGGCACATTGATGGGGCGGTGTGGGGGTAGCTTGCACTGCCGCTGCTGTACCTGTCCTGTGGATAAATAGAGGACTTCAGTCTCCAGGGCTGTCAATCCGAAACCTTTCGCTAACACCAAAGTCACATAAAACTTACTCTGATCAAGGGTTAACCTGTACTAGGCAGATGCTGGCTTACCCTGACTCTTACTCAGCAACAAAGACAATGTGAGATTTCCCTGAGAGCAAACCCCAAATACCTTCAACTTCAGGGACAGGGGGACTGCATGGATACAAAGTGTCCTATTTGAAAAACTTTAATAGGGCTACTCTGCCACAAGACCAACTTCCAGGATGCGAGTGACCTATTCCAGGTATCTTCAGTAACCTCCCAAGTACCTTTGCACTGCCAATTAATTGCTTAGCAAGCTGTCAAGAGCTTCTGGAAGGTAGGTAATATGAATGGGGCAAGGAAGAAAGAGGAAGGGATTGAGGCAAGAACAAGATCACGACAGCACTTTTCTCTCAGCAAGATATCCCAATGTAAATAGCATATGAATGTATAAGCACTGGGTACATTGCAGCCAGGCCTGTCCCGCTGCTGCCTCTACATTTCTGCTGCTGCCTGAAACCTATTTCCCAATGCCATCCCTGCTTATGTTGACAACCTCAGGTTAATTTAGTTCACCTCACCCCATCCACTTCTGAAGTATCTGAAAGTTAATGCAGCCCTTTTTCAAAAAAGTAAACTTAAAGGTGGACCTTGAGGCACTGTGCTCAAAAACAATTAAGTAACTATGTCCACAGAGTGTTCCAACTCCACTCCACATACTCAAGCAAGAGCCTTCCCTGAACATATAATTCTGAAACTTTTCAGAAGTGCATGCTTCAAACTCAAACCAAATCTATCTAAAATGACTGCAAGAATCTTCAAGTCCAGTTAAATATCTGAATGTTCGCAGTCTACTCAAGTGAATGTCACTGAAAATGCCTCAATATTCACAGGATTACAGCCAGCTGAGAGACTGAAGTCATGCACTGGCCATAACAATTTATCAGAAAATTAACATATTTGTGTCTCATCTTCCTGTGTGCTTGAAGCAGAATAAAATAACTGTACCCCAAATCAAGTGATATGTTTTTAAACTAGCCACAGATATTCTTTCACATATAATTAACTAAAAAGTGGCATTAATTTCCTTTTTAAAAGGATGAAAAAAGTTAAAAAGAAGTAAATTCCCATATGTTCCAGATTTCAGGCTCAAAGATAAAGTGGTATGAACCAGAATCTTTTCCTCACTTCCTCAGCCCTCTAGGACACAGTTCTCCCAATATCTGCTCTTCTCAATATCCCTTGATACTTTTGAACTATGATTCTGAAGAATTAATAGCCTATTAATTATTGCTAGTTTGAATGCCGATTCAAAATTGAGGGGCCAGGAAAAAGAGATTGCAGGGGTCTTATGCTTGGAGTGGATTATAAATGCCAACAAAATCCTGCAAACCACAGTGCAGACTACATTAATTCCCCAAAGAGACCAGAATTTTGTGAACATTTGAGAGCAGCCTCCAAAGAACAAAATCAAAGCAGCAGAGGTAGCACTGTGCTGGCCAGGTGGGCAGCACAGGTGATAAGCATGCAGAGTAGTTTGATGTGTGCTGGCAGTGTTGAAGCTTGGTAGGCTACTGCTGTTTTGCCCCCACCCATACCTAACAAGAGGAATGGCCTTACCTGACCGCCTGCAAAGATGACAGGAGAACTGGATGGCTTGGGCCGATAGGGAATGGTGACACCCTTTGGGGGAGACTAGATTGCAAAGAGTCAAAGGGGAAAAAGTTATTAATTAATAGGGAATTCTTAGAGACATTAAGTATTTGCCAGAATACCTAAATCTAATACCTAGTTCAGTTTAGTTAACTGCTCTATTTATGCCTTCTACAATTCTTGCTTTGTAGTCACATCAGTTTTCTGCAAAAGAAAAATGCTCCTGCTACTTGAAGGCAGTTTCCTTGTATCATGAGTTCTTGAGCTTGTCATCTCCTTCAACAAATAGCGGTGTAAAAAAAGAAATTCTACAATTTAAAATAGGACAACTAGGATTATCTAGAATCAAAATAATTCTACAGAATGAAGACAAATGACACAGTACTGCTATCATAAGAAAAAACTTAGAAACCTAGCACTGCTTTAGTATTCTTTTTCATATTCCCATGGAGATATATGCCATGATTAAAGAGACAGTCCAGCTTTCTATTTAACAAAAGACAATGAACTAATCAAAATTGTCTTTTGTTGAGTACCATATAATTGCAGTGCTCTTCCAGGCACACCAAATCAGGAATACATTTATAATCTGTTTACATGCAACCAAGGACTATCTGCCTTAAGGTATAAATACAGCTGAAGTATTCACACTGCGCCTTCAGTTATCTTCAAATGTTATATACTGATTTGATAACTAAATAAAGATACCCACTATAGAATGCTATGGACTTTCACGATTGTTTTAAAAACCTTTAGCCTCAATGATATTTCAACCATTATTTAAATGAACTACATTACTACTAGAAAAAAAGAATAAGAACTTTCTCCTTTATAAAACTTTTTTGCTGCATTTCATGGAGCAAAAATAAAAAGAAATTCAGTTGACAGCAGCTCAAAATAAGAAATCAACTGGCTGTTAGGCAATAACAGTATCCTCTTTGCTCTTCTGCTACTCTCTAGCTTCTATATGTAAGTGTTAGGTCTTAAAAAAATAAAAAGATTACCTCCAGCATGACCACACAGATCTGTTTGACACACTCAATAATGGACTGTGGAATCCCAGCAATGGTGATTGCTCTTTCAGTAGAGTTGGGTAACATGTCTCCTGCAACTTGGACCTGTGCCCCTGTGCTCTGAAGATTAAAAATACAAAATGAGGTATTCTGCTTCAAGATTTATATAGTTTATACTTTTTTTGAAAAAAAGATAATAATCAGTACCATTAGGGAAGATACAAATTTATTGGAAGTTATTGTCACACAAAAAGTAATTGCCAAACAGTTCCGGTATGATATTCAGAGTCCTACATTTTTTTAAAAAATTCACTTCTGATTATAAATTAACTTTAGCATTTCAAGAGTACTCTAGAAAAGAGCCACAAAAATAAATATTATTAGTGCCTATTCCTTTTTTTCCCTGCACTAATAGTTTTATCATAGTTTCTACAGCAATAGTATTTGATCATACTCGACACAGCAATATTGTTGACATTCAGTAGTTGTAGATTTCAATCTGATGTGAAGCAAGGATGCTTACCATGTGGTATACATTGATTACTTCAATACTGTAGTCAAAATAACATAACATCAAAGATCAACATCAATTGTTGGGAACAAGGTTATTTCTAGGCCTAACTCAACTTCAAAAAAAGGCTAAGGAACAGAAAAACATGCATATTCGAAACTTTTCTAGAATTCGAAAATTAACTCTACTGCAATTAGAGTTAAATGACCTGATTAAAACAAAAAAAAGGACATATCTGCTTTTGGAAGTAAAACATCTATAACTCTTAGGATCAAGTCACATACATTTTTATCCTGGGTAATGTCATTTAATTATCAATGTATTAACATCAATTGATTTAATAACTGTGTATGTTTCAATCCACAAAGTTCATGTATTTATTTTTTTAAATGAAAGGGATTATCAAGATGTTGGACATGAGCAAAATAGTGGGAGGGGGAATTGTCAGAATAATAATTCTTTTGCTGAGGTGTTTTTTTTAAAAAAAAGTTTCTCCAGTATTACTGTTCCAGAATAATAAACTGAAAGAAAAAAAATCTTCAAGAAGTATTAGTACTCTCAATCTTCCTAAATATTCTGCTATTTTTATAAATTAAATAAGTCAAATTTTAACTAGAAAGCATCTATAAAACCTTTTTACCAATATAAAAACAAAATAACTTGCAAAAACAGGCAGATGCCTAGGGAGAACCAGCAAAATTAACAGGGAGAGACTGAATCATTCAATTTCCTTAACAAATTTGACACCAACTTATTGCTAGAAATAAAAAAGAGACTGAGAAGAGAACTTTCCAACAAGCACTTACTATACTAAGCTTGGCTCCAGCCATCCTCTAGTGTCAGTTTCATGAGCATAAATAGAAATGGTTGTATTAAGTAGAATGGCGCAGAGCCTATGCATGTTAAAGTTCACTGCATTTGGCAAAAGATGAAGTCACAATGAGAATATAATTTTGTTCCACAGAACAAATAATAAACCACATCTCACAATAACAGTGGAACTGAGTACCCACCTCTCTTATCTCTTTGATTTTGCAGCCTCCTTTCCCAATAAGAGAACCACATTGACTGGCAGGTACCACAAGTCTCAGAGTAACAGGAGGCCTGCTAGAAGCTGTACTATTAGTCATTGAGCTGCTGATGTCCTGAAAAGAGGTTAACAAACTTCAAATAAGCAAAACTTCAACTGGAGGTTGTGTTGATGCACTCTGCAACTCCTGTTTCTTCTAGCAACTAAACTCTCCTGCATCATGTCCTACTAGCCCTCTTCTTAACCACAAAACTTCTAATGAACAGGCATATGCTTTTTGATTCTTAGGCTATCTAAGAAACTCCTCCCATAATTTTCCCTATAGCACATAAGAACAAAACATGTCTTCCAACATATATAGAATGAAGTTCTTATTCAACATATTACAAGCAAATTATTTCTACTTCACATACTGTAACAGGGAAACTACATATAATATATAAATATAGGAAGAAAATATAGCTGAATGTCAGTTCTAAAACATGTCAAAGAAATCTTCCTATTCATCTGAAAAAGGCTCAGCTATCAGATAAAAGTATGCTTATAGGGCTAATATTTTTATCTTTGGAATTTCAGTCATGATATAGACATAACTGTACTATCTAAAAACCTAAACTCAATAGCTGCAGCAGTATTTTGCTACGCTAAAATTTCCAAGCCAAGAAGAACAAATACACATACTTCAATACTCAAGGACAAGGGCTGAAGCTTTGAAGAGGTGATAGAGTAAGCAGAAAAGACTGTTTCAGGTTGTAAAAGGTTACTGAAATTCTGCTTATATTTGGACACTGTATATCAGGTTTAGATGCTTATTTTAGCCAAACTTCAAGCATTCAATGAACATCCACTTAATATTTAAGTGGCTTTTCACCAAAAAAAGGTTACAATTTTTAAGCTTGAAAATGTAAACTATATTCCTATGCTTTATCATTTAGTGGACTGAGGGCATGATATTGAAACAGCAGGGTCAGAGAAGTCAGCCAACTGAAGTTACGAAAATGACTTCACAAACGCTGCTAATTTTAGAAGCAACTCAAACTGAAAACATATTGTGTCTTAAAACTGATTTCCTTTCAGGCTTACTTTTGAAATTATATTCAAGATGAAGATGGGAAAAAGTGATCTAATAAAATGTTCCTATCTATAGGACTATAGCACCAACTGCTATTTTATTTCCAATCTGTAAGAAGCTGAGACTATACAGACTTAAAGAGAAAACAAAGGCAAATGTTAACATAGTAGAAACGGAGAGGCACCTTATTTTTATTACAATTACTCTAACTGGGGCAAACCCACATTCTATACCAGGCATGTACAACTTGTACACAGAAAAGGGACACATTGACAAATTATTCCGCAAAGAAATACCTGACACACCGATCAGCCATTCAGTAAACAGCAGAACAGCAGCAGTGCTGGAGAGCCTGGAGGCGCTAAGCAGCACATCTCCTGCAGCAGCAGCAAAGTTATTTACATTTTAAAAAATATCAGCAGGCCACAAAGGGCTGCTGGCCATATGTTGTGCAAGCCTGCTCTATACACTTGTATATCAGGCAGAAGCATCAAAAATAAAGTTTAAGGTTTTTAGAGCTTCAAAAAGATCGATTGATATTTGTATTTTGTAAAGACCAAAGCTGTTTATATGACACACAATTGAGAAAAATCTCTCATAAGTGGCCATAATTTCAGAGTGCACATTTGGTGTAATGGTTAAGGTGTTGGTTTAAAAACTAGCAGAATATGGATTCTAGGCCTCTTTTAGGCATGGCAGCTGGCTGTCTTTATGTCAGTCATTTTCTCAGTCTAAACAGGGTTGTTGTTGTGGAGAAAACAGAAGTTCAGAATATTAGCTATGATTGTTCCTTGAGTCAGTTATATATAGCTATGTATCTTTGTAAGTATGTATGTCTGTTAACAGGACAAAAATCTAATAAATTGAAAATTCACAAAATCCATATACAGATTTATTACATTTCTGATTCCTGCAATTAGGAGCAAAGCTCTGAAGAACAGCTGAAGCCATTGTTCAAAATATCTTCTCTATATTTTATCAGAGCCCCTAGAAAGAGATTTTTTTAAGAATTCAAGGGACTATGCAGGGAAACAAACTAAGCAGTTTTTCCCCCCTTTGAGTATGTGGTAAGATGAGAGCCATTAGTGTATGGTAAGATCAGGAGAGCAGTTGCATTTTCTCCAGCTTACAAATTTTGTCAAAATCTGTACTTTATGAAGTGAGCTGCAACTTACACAAGTGCATACCTTTTAATAAAATTTGTCAGAAAAGGTGCTATCAGATTCCTTGGGGGCTGCCCCACTTTGAGTAACAACAATATCTTATAATAGGAATCTGCTCAGCTTAGAATTCCAGTTTATTATTTCTGAATAACAAACAAAATCTAATTATTTTTAAAAATAATCTTGGACACATAAAAATGTGTTATTTTTATGCTAAGAAAAAAACAAGTATCTCCAGCATTAAAATCTACTTAAAACAATTTCCATTCATGTTCATTATCCAAAATGTCTTTCATGTCATATCCTCAACCCAACAAGGATCAACTAATTAAATTCACACACCTCTTCCAGTTTATCAATAATCATAGCAAAAGCTTTGAAGATGGCATTAGTGGGTCCAGCGAGAGTGATAATCCGTTCTGGGCAATTCCCTTCTGAGATATTAATCCGTGCACCACTCTAAAGAGAAAAAAATAATTGAATTACTAAACAGTTATGTATAATTCTGCACCCACTTTTTAGGATTGTACTAACATTTCTGGAATTTCTTTTCAAGTATGCATGCTAAGGTTTGAACTGTGTTGCTTCCTAGTGGGTAAGGTTTGGTCTGCCTCACCATCTTCAAGAGTTGAAACATAAATAACCTTTTCCCCATAGCCAAAGTTTCCCTAAGCCAAAGTTATTTATCTGGAAACAACAACTTGTTAAAACAAAGCAGGTAAGGTGCAAGAACAAGTTCATAATTACTGATGCCTGCTTAGTTGAGCCATACTGCCATATTTATCAGTCTTTTGTTTTCCTGATTTTATCCTTTAAAACTTACCTCTTCACGCATCTTCTTTACAGACTCTCCTTTCTATGAAGAGGGAAAAAAAGAAAAAGCTGGTCAACAGTATTACTATTCTGGATGTATGTTAAGAAAATACAAATCAAGTTGTGTCACATACCTTCCCAATGATGCTTCCAACCTCCTGAAATAGCAAACATAAGAAAGCTATAGTTCTCAGTAATTTAACAGATGCCTATTACAAGTTCTCATACATGTTTATCAGCCATACATTTTTCAAACAAAAAAGCATTTATTTTTACAATTAATAAAAGGAACTTTAAGTTTAATATAATAATCTCAAAGCTCTGATTGAAGTAATTGTACTAGAAGAGGATTTAAATCAGCATTTTTTAGTTAAATTCTAGTTTCCCTTCTTAGGGATTAAGAGAATAATATATGGCATTCCAAAAGCAAGCAGATGTTTTAATCTGATCAGACAACTGAGTTTTCCAAGGCATTTACTGTGACCTAGTTTTAAGCCAAGACAAAGAACATGGAAAGCTGCTGCAAGTACCTTCCCATGCATAAGTAGGCGAATAGTAAGTGTGACATTTAAACCTCCTTCAATAACGCCAGTATCCATCTTGAGTTGTGTTCGATTAGGTCAGGCTTAGTCAGTGGTCAAATCTTTGGTCGCTGGGAGAAAAAACCGCACTGTAATAGAAAAATATCATTTCATCATCCATCAGTTTACTGGAATCATTTCCATACTACATTTAACATATTACTTGAACACTTAAGTTTTTAAATCTAGCTTGTGAGACAGTACATCAAGGGATTCCCCCTTTAATATTGTTAACTTTCCCATATCTCAGAGCAAAGAAAAAAATTATAAATTACTTCTCTTTGCTGTGGGAGAGAAATATTAAAATATTGCCCGAAGGAAAGAAAAAGAGAAAATTTATTTTTGCTCTCATTTTAATAGTGCCTAGACACTAACCTGGTTGAGTATGCAACGTCTTAGACACTCAGACACTAGAGTCCTCTGAGATTAATGCCTGGATTGCTCTGTCTAACCTGTTCACAAATTGTAGGTACTGTACATGTCCTAGAATTATGTACTCACAATAGTGCACACAATACTCACAATCAGTGCACAGGAGAAAATGGGCCAAAGTAACTTCTACACTTAAAAATGTCCAGTTGCTTTCTATTAAGAATTTAAATTTTAAGATAAATTTCCATCTGTGTGTTTATTCATAAATTATTCAGATATTACTTGGTAACTTACAATGTTCATGTTACTAAAAATATTGATTATAGTTCTGTGCTTGAAATACTCAAGTCATGCACAAGATAGATCCCCCTTGAACAATCTGATGTTCTACTCACTCCCAGACACCCCTTTCCCAATTTTGCTAGAAGAGAAATCAATTGTCACTTCAGGTCCACAACAAACCAAACACAAACCGAATAGTTTCTGCAATAATAATTACCAGTTATTCTGGCAATTTCTACATAAGAATATTGAAAAAGCTATTTAATCTGATACTGCAGAGCCTGGTTGCCCAACTGTATTAGTATGCAATGCTTAAATCACACTTTTATATCACAGCCAACTTTAAGCACCAATAACCTCAATCTTGAATCTATTAAGTAACTTCTGAGTATGTGCTGTGTGCTTTTCTTATGCTACTCAGCACTACAGGAAGTTATAACACATGGAGTTTTTTTAATCAATGGATGAATGACAAAAATTACTTGCTCAGTTATTAAGATAAGTATCAGTATTAAAAAGAGCCAGTTTGGTATTCTGGGATTTATTTAAGGGCATCAGGCTAGAAAAACTGGGAGAGTCTGAATTCTAGTCCCGCCTGAAACACAAAGCCAACTCTGGCCACTCTCCTCAGTCCTAGGAAGCAGGCAAAGGCAAATCACTTCTGAAAAACCTTGCTGAGAAAACAGCAGGGACTAGTCCAGGTAGTTGCCAGGAGTCCACATCAACATGAACGCACCAAAAAAAATAGTATTAAAGAAAGACCATGACAGAAATTGCTTTTTATTGTTAAGAATTAAAATCATTTTTTTGCTTACAGCCTAGCGTGAAAAGAATTATTTCTGTAGAATAAAAGATCATGAATTCACTTCATCTTCCACATTTCAATTTCATCTGTTCATTTTTAAAAGTGTGTTATGCAACACGCTTCTAAATTCTTATCTATGTGATTCATACAACTAACAGGGATTTTTGTCTACATCAGCAATTCGATTAAAATCAGAAAGAAATAAGAAAGGAAGCAAGTCTGCTTTGCTTGTTTACAATTATATTTTTAAAAACTCACCTATAGGGTTTAATCTCTCAATTATTTTTATTATTTTCCAATCATTGTTAAGTTCCTATCAAAATAATTTTATTTTTCGGAAAGATGTGGCTGTCCCCTGTCCTAAATGTTTCTCCAAAAAAAAAAAAACTGTTAAACTGGCAAAATGTGAGCACGCAGCCTAATATGCATTTGTTTCAGCCTATTCCACATTATGTATGACCAACTTCAATTTATTTAATAAAAAGTATGTTGAATACTCCTAACCCAGTCCGACGCAGCGGGGGAGAGAATACGAATCCAGCTTATTTTAATCTAAGCCCTACTCGATTTTAAATCAGAAGTCCTTGTGACAAAGTTCTTATAGTGTAGCGACTTTCCTCCCAGAACGAGACGAGCAGGCTAAAAGGAGCCGCAGAAACATCGAAGAGGGCGCTGCGTCGCCAGCGGGAGGTGCTTTGGAATTACACAAGACGCAACTACGCGGCTCCCTTTCCCACTCCCTCCCCTCCGCCCGCGAGCGGGCCTCCTTCGTTCTCCGACTCGGAGCCGAGCGCGTTAGCGTCAGCCTCGCCTCCCCCTCC
>JANHZU010004012.1:99205-111388 GCA_032468055.1 Acrochordus granulatus
CTTTGTGGATTACAGGTTTTCACAGAACCATAGAATGCTCATTAAAGAATTCACTTGCATTTCTCTGACAGGTGACCAACCAGTTCTATTTGAAAATCTCTAGTGAAGGAGAAACTCACTATTTCATGTGTTCCACTGACTGACAGCTTGTACAGTCAGAATTTCCTCCAGATGTCTAGCCTGAACTTTCTTCCTTGCAGTTTTAACCCATTTATTCTGGGCTTGCTCTCTAGAACAAGAGAGTAAGTTAATTCCTTTGGTGTGATATCCCATCTGATATTTGAAGTTTGCTGTCATATCTTCCCTTAGTTGTCTATTTTGTAGGCTAAACATATTAACATCCTTTAACTTATTCATATGGTTTGGTTTCTAGAGTCTTTAGCATCTTGGTATCTCTCTTCTGAATTTGATCAATCTGTCACCACCTCTTTGAATTAACACAGTACTCCACATGACCAGGGGAGATTAAAGTATATTTTTTTCCCTTGTAATTTAGACTGTATGATCTTACTAATGCAACCCAAAATAGCATTTGTCTTTCTGCATCACATTACTAGCTCATGGTGAACTTGTGGTCAGATCTTTTTCACATGTACTATTGCCATGCCAGGTTTCTTCTATACTCACATCTTCCATTTTTCCCACCTAGGTGCAGAACTTCACATTTCCTCTGTTCAATTGTATGCTATTAATTTCAAACTACTGCTTAAGCCTGCTAAGAAATTGAATTTTCTTTTATCTAAAGTTTTAGCCACCCGTCCCATCTTTGTGTTATCTACAGACTTAGTAGTTGTTTCCTCAACTCCCTCATCAAATTCTTGATAAAAAGGACAGGGCTCAAGACTAAGCCCTGTGGTCTCCCTTAATATTCTTTCCAGGTTGAAATGAAGCCATGAACAAACACTTTTTGGGTGCAGTCATTCAGTCAACAGTGAGTTCATTTAACACTAGTATTCTTACCAAGTGTAAAAGTCGAGTTTATTTTCCAAGGTCTCCTCCTTTCCTTTTTTGAAGATGGGAATGACATTTGCTCCCCAGTTTTTAGGGACCTCCCCAGTTCTCCAGGGGTTCTCAAAGATTACTGGACAATGTTTCTGCAGTCCATTTGGCCTCAGAGGATTCATTTAAATTAGTTAAGCTCACTATCAGCTTCTCCCTGCCTATTCCAGTCTGCAATTTCCTTATTCACAAAAGGCATAACAACCATCTCTATTTTCCGAGAAAACAGATGTAAAATAAAAATTAGGAAGTTCTATCTTCTCACCATCCCATCAGTTCTATCTTCATCACCCAGAGAGGCCCTCTATTTTTCATTTCAGCTTCCCTTTTTCATTTTAAAATGGACATTCCTCACCCAGATGTTATGGAAAATTAATTATTCCAATTAAATGGCCTTGTATATGTACTACTATTACTATTAACACTGCTGTGGTTTTTTTGCTAGGACACATATTAAATATAGCCAATTTCTTTTAAGTACAGAGTTGTCTTTAGTTTCTTTCCATCTCCTCTTTCTCCTTGCATAATCCTTAGTATGTCCTCTAAAAGTAAATGTTTCCCCTGCCAGTTGTGGTTGATTCTAGGGGGTAGTGCTCATCTCCGATTCACAGCCAAGGGAGCCAGTGTTTGTCCAAAGATGCTTCCATGATCAAGTGTACCTGCCATAAAAAAAATCACTTCTCAAAAGCCATGACTAGAAAAATTAGAACAGCAGCTCAAGGGATTATCAGAGGGAAGACCACAGAAAGGTCTGCTGGTCAAGAAATGAACAGGGAGGCAGCCAGTGGACACTTGGTTTCTCCTGGGATAGCAGTGAGGTACCTCATGGGCAAAGCTGGGATGGGGTCAGTGCTGGAGGCATGGCTCCTCTCCTAGCCAAGTGCAGGAAATGGAAATGGTAGAATCAACTGCCTATTCAAACATTATCCCTTACATTAGCAAACTGCAACTGAGGTTGAAGTCAAGAGGAAAGTTGCCTTCTCAATCTGGGACTACGACTGAGAACAATGGTGATCAAGACAAGCTGGCAGACAGATCTCTACCAACAAAATAGAGAAGTTGTGATCACAACAGTAGTATGATATGGGAACATTCACACTGTATGATTGAAGATCAGTGCTACACTACTTGACCTAGACACAAGAACTAAGTGTTTAGGAATCTGCTTAAGCATCATCCAAGCATCCTTATTACTGACGGAAACTCATGCTGCCAATATGTAACAAAATTAATAAGTCACTAGAAAAAGATATTTCCAAAGTTACCAGGAGGCAGTGCAAGACAGGGGGGCCTGGCATAATGCAGTCCATGGGGTTGCAAAGAGTCGGTCACGACTGCGTGACTGAACAACAACAAAAATATAACAAACCAAAAGAAAAAGGATATAGCTTTGGGGTCATTTTTTTAGTATTGTCATAGTTAAATTATTTTTTCATTATCATTGCATATCATTGATATTTTAGACAGCTTTTATAGTTGCCTTATATATCATTTGCATATTTACATGATGTGCACATCCCAGCTTCTAGGCTTTTGTCTTCTTGTTCTGCCACCTCCACATTTCCTCTTTAAAAAGACAAATGTTTTAAGAGAACAAAAAGGACTAAAATGTATTTCAAAAGTAGTATGTTTTCTGCCAGTGAAGTATTGATTTGAAATATTTTTCTCCCTCAATAAAAATCTAGGAATTTGGCTTGTATATCAGTATTATCTTCTTTATCATCTCTGCTCCCCTTTTTTCCTTTGTAGACATTTTGGGAGGATTAAAAATTCTGTATATACTTGATTAGCAACAATTCCAATTTAAAAACAATTTTAGTTATGCTTAATACTAAATAGTTGTGTGGTCTGTTTTTAACGAAGGCCAGATGACTTTCAGAAAACATAATTCCAATAAAATAACATTTTTAATTAGAAATAATTATCAATTTTATTTCTAGACTTCTACCAAAAGGGGTCCCTTTCTGTATTTTTCTTTCCTTTTTTTTAAAACAAGCAGCAATATATTGGCTGGCAAGTGGAGCTAGATAAATCACTTTCTTCTACCAAAAAGAAGGCAGATTCTGATTTTTTTTAAAAAAACATAACATCTCCCTTTTTATTTTTTCAGTGAATTGAGTGTCTCAACCCTTTAATAAGAGTTGGCAGCTTTCAGTCCTTGAGCATACAAACATAACCCAACTCCTTTTGTGACCTAGAGCTTTTTCAAAACTGATGCAAAATTTCAAAAGCACACATTAAAAACCATGATTTGGAGGGGAAGGAAAGGCAAGAAAAGAAATAAAATGGTGTGTTAAGCCTCCAGTAGGTTCAATATATTTATTTTTTAAACAACCCAAGTACTCTAAAAGAGACTGAAAATTATAGCTGTGATCATTCTGATGACATCATGGTCCCTCTTACAACCACCAACAGCTGAAAAATAAGTACAGGTAATCCTCAAATTATGACCATTTTTAATGACCATTCAAAATTATGACAGTGCTGAAAAAAGTGACCTATAACCAATTCTTGCATTTACAACTATTGCAGTGTCCCTGTGGTCACATGATCAAAATCTAAGTGTTTGGCAAATGTATATATGATGGTTGCCAAGTCATGTGATTGCCATTTACAACATTCCCAGGGAACGTTTCCAACAAGCATAGTTAATTGTGGAAGTTGGATTTACTTAATGACCACAGCAAAAAAGCCCATAACATTGGCCATGACTCACTTAACAATCACATTGCTTAACCATGGAAATTCTGATCCAAATTGTGACTGTAGGTCATGGACTACCTGTAAGTGAAATTGCTCTATCCCAGCCACAAAAATACTGCTTGCCTTCTCTTTAATTGGATTCTGAGCTAGTAAAATTCAGTATTGTGGCATCTTCACACAACCCATATTTCTTAGTATAGTTGCATTTTAGAAGGTAAATTCAAAATACAACCAACATGAGCTAAGAACAGAACATTTGTTAAGATACATTTTACAAACACTAATTTGATTTTGATTCTTTTCTGGAGTTTTATTTTGTACGTATAAAGTAATACACTACAATTCAGACTGAGCATTAAAGCCACCATCTTTTATCCAGGGAAAGCAATTTGGAACAAGTTTAGGACAAGCAAAAATCAGACTTATAATTATTATAGACAGTAAACAGAAAAATAATCTGTAACATAGAATACATGTTTTCTAACAAGACATGATCCTTTAGTTCTATCCAGCAGGCTTTATGCAACTTAGTGGTACACAATTTTCAGGGATGATAATGGTGAAAGTCTCTTTTAGTCTTTAACTGACATGCATTACAAGAAACAAACTGAACTGGAATGTACACAAGCAAGGCCAGGATAAAAACTTATTTATAATGCCTTTACTTAAATCTGATTATTAAATACAATTACTAAAGTTACTCCCAATATATTTTAAGTTTTCTTCTGTCCCTTCCAGAAGTACTCAATTTGGTGGTCCAAGGTCATTGGGAGTCCCATGCAGATCTCAACTTGTGCCATGCTGGACAGTGATGTGCTTCTCTTTTTTAAAAACAAAACCCGGCAAATTAACTGCAATCTTCTTTTTTTAATTTTATAAACACATCTAAACAGTATTATATAAGCAATCTTTTCAATAGAGAGTCAGCAAACTTGAGCTGAAGAATTGAGAAAATGCTCCTTAAAGTTTAAATCATACTATGCAACATGTATGTACTACCTGAGCATTCAAGAACTACTTTGGTGAATGAAAATAATTTTGAAAGCACTTGGGTGGATTTGGGTCTCCTAAGCAACATCTTCTTCAAAATAATCATTTGATCTCCCCATAAAGCATTTGGAGTGCTGGGAGATTATCTGATTGGCTACAGAAATGTAACTACTACTGCTTACAGGTAGAGATACCCTGTCCTGAGGTTGAATTAGTGGTCTGGCCTCCAATTCTGCTTGTTCAGCAATTGATCACAGCAGGCTTGGGTAATCAGCAGCACCACTCCTATGGATAAGCTTGGTTCCTAGCCAGACTTAAAGGTCAGACAAAGAGCAAGCTGATGTCATTTTTATCTAGTGACCAAGCTAGGAAATTCTGTATGGATGCAGGAAGAGCAGTACAAGATCAGCCTTGGTGGAAAGATGCAGCTGGAAAGTAGGCAGACATGTCAATCAGAATCACTGCTACTGGAAGAGGAAGAGGAGGAATGCTGAAAAAAAAGACAAAATTTTCAAATATCAAGAGTGGATACTTATGTCATAGAACAGCTAAAATTTTCATATATGCACATTTGCTGTTTTACAAAACACTTCTTCCTAATCACTACCACCACCATATTCTAGATATCTGAAGGTAAGTCTGTGCATTTGAACATCAACATCTCATCTTTACATTAAAAATAAGGCAATATTTTACAAGCAATGGATGCTAGGGAAAAAGAATCCATATTGTTACCACTGTAGAAGTTACTAGTTTGGTCTGGTGGTTAAAGTACCAGGCTAGAAACCAGGGGATTCTGAGTTCTAGTCCTGCCTTAGTCATGAAAACTGGCAGGGTGACTTTGGGCCAATCACAGCTCAGCTCAGCTCAGCAGGTTGCTGTTGTGGAGAAAATCGGAAGAGGAATGAATATTAGCTATGTTTGCTGGTTTGAGTTATTTATAAAAATAATAAAGGCAGAATAACTAATCTAAAATAAACAAAACAAACCATTCATCTAATTTGTCAGTTCTGCAAGCCACATTAACGCTGAATAGGAAACCGTTTTGCAGGGTCTCAGTGCTACCTGTGGAACTTAATTCAGTTATTATATATCTATAATATATAATAATGGCCATCCAGCAACATGTTTTCTGGACAGCTTAATCAAAGGCAAAAGAATAAAACACAACTTCACAGTTGTATAAGCAATATAATTATTTATGGAACAGTTGATGATAGTGATGGATTGCGTCTATTGCCAGCTTTTTTTTTGCGCTGCCAGATGTCTTCTGCCAATCCTACATATGTCATATCCTTTATCTTCATTTTCTCCAATTCTGCTGGAGATCTGTAGGCCAGTAGTAAATGTCAAGCTATTTCCATCTGCAGAAATAACCAAGGGACATGATACAGGGATGCAACCTGAAATATTATCAATATGTACATAATATCCAGCTTTTTCCCTTCTTCACATCTAATCTAGGTACAGACTGCAATGTCCTAAATCTGTGCCTGAGTAAGATAAAAAAGCTAATTAATGGAAATTTAATTCTAGAAAAATGGAAGTATTGCTCATGGAAGGTATTGCCATCTGATGGGAGCTGAGCTTTTCCATGGCATCCCTTGCCCTGTGGAACATTCTGCTCCACTCAAGTTTGGCAGGCCTCCACTCTTTCAGCCTTCTGAAAGGCTTTGAAATCCTGGCTTTTCTCCCAAGTGCTGGGAGAAAAGACCAGTACTTTTGAACTTTGATTTGATGCCCGGCTTTTGTTGTTTTTAATACTTTTACTATTTTGATTTGGTTTTACAGTTTTGATTTTGTCTTTTGGTCTTTGATTGGGAGCTCCCCAGAGTTGGCTGAAAGACAAGCAGCTATATAAATGTTCTAAATAAATAAATAAGTGGTTGATAGACCCAGATAAGTGATGTTAATGAAACCAGGAAGCTCTTGAGAAACCAGGGCCACAACTTGTTGATGCTCTTGGGTCTACCCAGTCTAACTTGGCACTGTTATGCTGTTCCAAAGAAGCAGATCATGACTGAGAAAGATCCCTGTGGTTCCATGCAATAACAACAGCAATAACAATTACCATTTTTCCTTGGAGGATGGACCTAGAGAGTACCGACTCTTTCAGATTTTACTAGACAGGTGGGAGCCGCTGGGAGAGGGCAGTCCTTTTAGATAACTAAACTACTAAGCAGTATAAGGCTTAAAGGTGACAACCTTGAATTGTACCCTGGTGACCAGTGCAGTTTTCAAAGTAGAGGTATAATAAGAACTTAGAGGCTCCAATCACTAGTTGAACTGCTGCATTCTGGATTAGCTTCTAAATAGTCTTCAAGGGCAATCCCATATAGAGTGCACTGTGATAATCTAAATAAGTGACTAAAGTATGTATGACTGTGATGAGCAAACTTCCCAATCCAGGAAAGGAGGTAGCTGGTATAATTGGGCAAAGGCCCTTCTAGCCAGTAAATAAAATAACAAACAAAATTACAGAGTCAACAGTAAAATGTGCATTCAAAGTATGCAGCCAGTAGAAAAGGAATATAGTAAAGTTTTGAAACCTATTGCAGAGTGGAGGACTCTAGGATGCAACATCTCCATTCTTTACCACCACTGACTAGTATCTTCCCCTTAGAAAAAAAATTCTGCAGAATAATACCTCCTTCTTCCTACAAAAAATGGCTGGAGACTGAATGTTATCTTAATATATTGAATGTTATCTTAATATTTTGGGTCAAGCAATGGCTTCTTGGGTGAGAGTTCCACAAAACCCAAAAAAGCAAAAAAAATAGGCATCTTCTAAATATCCAGCCCAGAGAAACATCAACGCAATTTGCACATTAATGAAGAGTAAGCAAACAGTGAAGGAACCCATCAACAAACAGAGGATTAATCAGAGAAGAATTTGCTTTTGATATTATTTTGAAGACCCCAGCCCCAAAGCTGAACCCGAGTGTTTGCTTTGGGAAGCGGGTCTGAGCACGCTAATGTGAAATATGTTCAGCATTTGCTCCGTGATTTAAGGAGAGCATTATATTTCCCCTCCCGACATGCGCGCAGCCACCTAAACAGGTTAGACTGATTTATTTACCATCATAATCCAATCTTTCATGCCATGCATCCAATAAAAAAAGCACTGAATAAAAAGGAAAACTTTAAAAAGGAAAATACGTGTCTAATTGCCTCGTAACACGGACAATAATCTATCGCATCTGCCACTTAAACAGCCTACATTCCAAAACAGAGCCCTCTTTTAAAAAAAAATCATCATCACAGTTAGTCCTTGACTTACGACATTTGAAATGACAAACAAATTGCAAAGCAATCCAGAAGGAATTTTGTTTGGCTTCTAGGAAACCTTGGTTGTCCAAAACAGGTCACACTTATTCTATGGAACAAACGCCTCCAGGCACCGAACGAAGCCCCCTCTTTGCAATTTAGGAGGCCTCAAAATGTGCTTTTTTGCTCTGGCCTTTTCATAAATTCATGTCCTCTGACTTTATCGGCTTAGTCTTCAATACATTTATATTTCTCATTTTTAATTATGGCTCCATGATGCCTTTTATTGTATTTTTTTGGAAGCTGCCCGCTGTGGTTAAGGGAGTGGGCTACGCATACATTTTACAAATTAAAAAAAAATCCATCCATCAAGATGGTTGAGTTGACGAAGGGGGAAAACACACATACTTAAGCACAATAAACTGCAGCGTTCATTTGTGCAGATGCATCACGACACGATTTGCTTTTTAGAAGAGGTGCATGGAGTGGAACTTCAGCAGGATGAGAGAACTTGGCAGTCAAACTCCTGGCTTCACATTTTTTGAAACTGGGGTCACCTTTTTTGTGGGAGGAAGGTGGGATTTTCCAGCGCTTCCATTGGTTGAGGAACTTCCTGGTGTCCCCCTTTTTTGAAAAAATTGTGTTAATATGGGGCTCATACTCTACTTTTCATGGAGAATATGCCTTGGAATGGGGGGATTGGAAGGGTGAATAGAAACTGGTCCCAGCAGGCTGCTCTCATCCAGACTTCAGAGCTACTGGAAGAGAATATTTGTAGCTCAGGGTTCAACTGTGAACCTTGGTGCTTCTTGAGCTTGGTGGTTTCCTTGTGGACGTTTCATTACCACTATAAAACCACTACGTGGGACAAACTGAAGTCTAGCAGAGCACATCCACGAAGATCAACTAGCAATCATGATGGAAATTCCTTACTTGCACTACACATGGACAGACTTCACCATAGCTCCAACTGGGAAACTGTGAGCATCTTAGACCAAGCCAAATCCAAAAATGCTAGAGAATTCCTAGAAGCCTGGGATTCAGACACATCGGCCATTAACAGACAGACAGAGATAAACAACATCTACATACCACTCAATACATGCCAGCAATCAACACCCAGATAAGCAGAGATTAATACCAAAATTAATACTCGACCAACAATTAAGCATAAACAATACCCCAATCAAGCAAATACCAACTCAGACACCATTAAACTGGAGAGTAGCCTTATTTCTAAAAAGAAAGCCTCTTGTAAGGGTGGATGCTTGGGCTATTTGTGTATACAGATAATCCTCTACTTACGACTGGTCATTTAGTGACCATTTAAAGTTAGAATGGACCTCTCTGGGGGCACTTATGACCCACTTCTGGAGTTCCGATGGGCAATCCCCATGGTCAAGTTGCCTGCATGTCAGGTGCTCAGCAAATAGCCTTTGCAGTGTCCCACAGTCACCTGACTGTATTTTATGACAGCTTTGCCAAAAAGCGGCATTAATTTACTTATTTACTTACTCGCTTAACAACCATGGCATTCACTTAATGACTATGGTGATTGCTTTATGACTGCAATGCTTAACAACCACTGCAAAAAAAAGGTTGTAAAATTGAGTTGGTTGTGTAAGTGGCCCACTTTACCACCATCACAACTTACAACTGTGATGGGCAGCCTCTATTACGGTCGTAAGTTGAGGACCACCTTTATAGAAAGCCAGTTCGATGAGATGGTTAAGACACAAGCCTAGAAACCAGGAGATCATGAGTTCTGATCCTGTCTTGGGCACAAAACCAGCTGGATGACTTTGGGCCAGTCCCTCTCTCTCAGTCTTCAGAAGACGACGAGCGCAAAACTCTTCCAAAAATGTTGCCAAGAAAACCGCAGGGGCTTGTCCAGGCAGCTGCCAGGAGTCAAGACAGGCTCAGAAGCACCAAGTAAAAATAAATGGTTTATGTGGGTCTATATTCTTGAACATCGATTGGTGATATCAGTGGGTGCCAGTGCGCAGGCATGCACACACACACATGTATATATAAATAGAGAACACATAAATAGACTCTCTGCCAACTGATAGTTTCCAAGCAAGGCGGAATTTAACTTTTTGACATGCACAGCTGCTCCCCCGAAGGTGGGGTGCGCGTAGACATGGGTGGGAAGCTCATACATTATGCATCTTTGCTCAGATCAAAACTTCATCAGACCATCAACTGAAAATCAAAGCCCAAACAAAGGTGGCGCTGGAGGATCCGGCTCTCCAACCCAGCATCTGTGGCTCATTCCTCTCCTCAACTGACCCGCATGTCCCCCTCCACTCTGAGGACCCCCTCTTTGCCCGAAGCAGCCTCCAAAAAGCCCTGAGTTGAGGGTAAAAAGAAGAGAAGCTGCTTCCTTTTTCTTAGATAACAGGCACAGAGGACGATTTTTGGAGCTTATGCCAAATCCTGTAGGTTAATAATGGGTGTCAGAAGTGGGCCACCTACCTCGTTCTCATGCAAAAGCAAGAGGGAGCAGGCAAAGTCGCCTCACGAGCCGGGAGATGCTACGGAAATAGGGAAAGGGGGGAAACCAAGCCTGTCTTCGTTTTGCTGAAAGCCGTGGTGCTCATCATGGGCATGGGTGTGCTCCTATTCGGATAAAGGACTGTTTTGCCTGCCTGCCCATGCCTGCTTGTCCGTCCGTCCATCCATCCACTCAATTTTCTCTCTCTCCCTCCAAATCCTTCAATCCATCCACCCATCCATTCAATTTTCTCTCTCTCTCCATATCTTTCAATCCGTCCGTCCATCCATCCATCCATCCATCCACAGACAGTCTTTGACTTAACGGCCATTCGTTTAGCAATTGCTCCAAGTTACACTGGTGACTTCAACTCCCAGAATTCCCATGCTGGCTGGGGAATTCTGGGAGTTGAAGACTACTCATCTTAGTGTTCCTAAGTTTGATGTTGTAGAGCATGGGAGTGTAAAACACATGGATCTCTCCCCTCTTCTAGAGAAGGCTATGTTCTCTCTATAGCGGGCTCTCAGGGCTAATCCACCGCTGGCCCAAATGGCTGGTTGAGAGTCCAATGATAAGGAGGATGACTCTGATGAAGATCTTCAGGTGGCCATGGATTTTCCTTTTCACTTACTTTGCAATGAGAATGTGGCATTCTGGAAACTTGCTTTGTGGCATCTCAGGAAGAGATGTGGAAGTTCTGCCTGCAACTCAAAGGTTGTGCCCTGTTCCAAGACCAGGAGATGTAAAAAACATTTCATGCATCCTGTTAAACTGACCAGCAGGATACTCCAGGCTA
Organism: Acrochordus granulatus; assembly: GCA_032468055.1. NCBI lineage: Eukaryota > Metazoa > Chordata > Lepidosauria > Squamata > Acrochordidae > Acrochordus > Acrochordus granulatus. Next base: position 110,458 of record JANHZU010004012.1, read on the forward strand.
TCTCTCGAGCTTCCCCACACAAGCTTTTCAAACATTCCAATCAACCATAAGTTTGACTGGTTATCACATAACCAATAATAAGTTCTACCAAACCTCTCGTTGCCCTGGCCACTCCTACTTGTAATTATCTGCACTGGGTTTTAATCAGGTGTGCCTTTCCTTGTCAAAGAGAATTTGAATCTGTCTGGGTTGTCTGATGAGTGAAAAGCTCAGCAAAAATTATGGATTGATCCTTCTGGAAGATTAATCAATCAGTGGCTCTTTGGGGTGGATTTAGACAGAGGACAGAAGAAGGATCTCCTAGCAGAAGAGCGCCATGGGCAAGGAAAGGGCTAATTTACTCCTTCAAAGACCTGATGAGGGATCTACATTGGTTGCCAATTAATTTCCCAGCAGAAAGCAAAACGGAGGTGATGCCCTCAAGAATGGGTTCTCCAGATATTATTAATGTCCCCCTACCCATCAACTCTGGCCAGTCCAAGCAGCAGGGAGGGGGAGAAGGGAAGACGGTGGAAATAGCCTTCCATCTTGAGCAGTGTTTCTCCACCTTAGCAACTTGAAGATGTGTGGACTTCAATTCCCAGACTTCCCTAGCCAACATGATTTAAACTCCAGGAATCCCCCAGCCAGTTTGCTTTAAGCTACCTGCACTTCAACTTCCAGAATTCTCCAACCAACATGATGACTAGGGAATTCTGGGAGCTGAAGTCCACACGTCTTCAAGTAACCATGATTGAAAAACACTGCTCTAGAGGATTGCTAATCAGTGAAGTTGAATAGCTGCGATGACCACTAACTTAGATGGGAGGACAGGTCTGTTGAGGTCTATTAGCCTTGGTCTTCATGTTACCGCTGAAGTGGGGGCAGTTTACTTCCAAATCCCATGTACAAGAGAACAATGTCAGGAGAGTCATAAGTCTCCATCTTCTGC